>VDFB02292537.1:0-42774 GCA_007258455.2 Sequoia sempervirens
TAAAACAATGGATCAATGATTTATTTTATATGAGGCAGTTCTGGAACTTCATTTAATCTCACATATGTCTGACTCAGTTGATTTGATTTAATAACGAGTACAAACTATATTTATGTTGAATTTCAACATGTTCTTAGATTTCGTGACCTGAGCTCTAACATATTTTTTTACAATCATTGCAAATTCTGGAACTCGGAAGCAAAGGAGTTGAAGACATAGAAGATCGAGCTGAAGCAATAAATCAACTGTACATCAGCCTCCCAGGAAATGATGACATGATCTCCTTTTTCATGTTTCACTTTTAGTTGTTCTTCAGTTGTATAGTTTATACTTCTTGTTGAATCCAGTCAACTGAGTCTACCCACGGCTTGTGTGGGATCACAGAACATATTTCTCAATAAATCAATTGTTCATGATATGTAATGACTTATGTATTTTTCTGAGTTTATTCCATTTACACAATCTGAAACAATGAAATTGGAATTAGTTGAACACATGTTTTGTAATCATAATGAACAACTTATGTTTATGTTCTATACTACAATGCTTTTCTGATAATCAGCAATAATAAATATTGTAGAAAAATAATTCAGCTTTGTACTTCAATCCTTTTTTTTGAATTTTTCCTTTCTAAGTGAAGCTTATTCATCAGTTTGTTTGAGTTGTTCAACAGTTTATCCTAAACTGCTTGAATAACTTAAACAAATCAAACTTAGACAATTCTTCATTCCGAAAGCAAGGTCCCACCGGACTTAACATCAAAATTTATATCCCAGCAAATAACCACTCATTAAATCTTCACCAATTTTAAGCAAGAGGCTAAAAATTGGTAACAGATGTTAGTATGATTTTTCTAAGTTTTCCAAGAAATAAAAGAGGAGTTTATTCTATTTTTTGGTTGTTGATAGGTTTTCTAAAATGACAATTTTATTTCTTGTAATAAAACTAATGATGATATATATTTGATATATTTTTTAGGAAAGTTATGAGATTGTATGTGTTACCTAAGAGAATTGTATTGGAAATTGATGTAAATTTTTTGGGTTATTTTGGGTGGATATTGTGGAATAAATTAAATAATAATTTGACATTTATTTACACATGTCATCCATAAATTGGTGGATAAAAAAATATGTGAATAGGAGTTTGGGAAACTTGTTGAGATGTTTATCAAGTGATCAGGCATGGGGTTGGGATTTAGCATTATTACAAGCTAATTTTTCTTATAAAAATTCAATAAATAGAAGTATACGTAAGAAGCCATTTGATATTGTGTATAGATAGAGTTTGAAAAAGAATTTAAAATCAGGAAAAATTACTACAAACCATAAAAATATTGGTATAATTGAATAATATGCAAAACACCCAAGAAATTTGCATCATGAAGTAAGAACGTGGTTGGAGAAGATGACAGTAAATATAAAGAGCATGCAAATATAATGAGGACATAAAGGAGTATAAAGTTGAGGACTTGGTCATGGTATATCTAAGAAAGGAGAGCTTTCCAATTAGTACATATAACAAGATAAATAAAAATAATATTGAGTCATGCAAGATAATTAAAAATTCTATAATAATGAATATGAAATTTAATTATCTAAGGACTATGGAATTTTATATATATTTAATATTTTCATATTTTTATTATTATCATGGGGAAAATGTTGAATTGGATCTAGAAGATTGGATGTTAGTTATGAAACAACATATTGATGAGATAAAATATATTCTAAATAAAAAGATAATGTAGAGAATTGAAACTTAAAGTTATGAAAGATAAATTAATTGAAGACTCCATGTGGATGTGAGAATTATAGTTATTTTTTATGGTTTCCCTTAGCTAAAATACTTGAATGAAAGTGAGAGGCTCGATTTTTAATTACCCAAGGTGTTTTATGTAGGAATATCTAGAATGTAAAAGTAATCTTGCATCAACCAAAAATATCTCCTTTTAACGCTTGCTCTTTTTTGTAATTATTTTCAAGTTTCTAGTTGTTTTCTAGTAATGTGCAATAACTTAGTAGCACCTTTTTCTTTTCCCTCAATTAAGCTTCATATTAGTCACCACAAAAGTATTCAAAGGATTTATTATTACATTTATCTCCAATAATGTATCTTGGGTTGTAGATTGAAAAAAGGGCCAATTAAGCATCATGTACATTTAGATCAAATTTCATGTGTTTTATATCACCAAATTCATTTTTTATACCTTGAAGACCTTAACTATATTATGCAATGTATAATAGAACCTTGATTGGACTTTGTAATAAGTATTTGAACCTCACATTAAATCCTAAGGCTACATTTTTTGGGGGATCCAAAGAGGGGTCATATATGAAAGAACATCAAATTTGGAGGATCCTATCTTGAGGTATATCAAATAAGGTGAATTTATATGTTACTAATGAACCTACATAGTTAAAAGGTGGTGCACCCAATTTTGAGGCCAACTAAAGATCAAATCATTTAATTTTGGGATAGTTGATCGATTATCACAATCCCCTAGGATAATATAATGTGTTTACATGTGGTGCATAACATTCTACAACCATATATCAGGTGTGCAGAAATGTAACATGTGGGGAGCTCTAATAGAAAAAGTGAAGGATAGAATGGCCTCGTGGAAAAGCAGATATTTGTCTTGAGCAGGGAGATTGATGATGTTGAAGTCTATCATAGCAGCCTTACCAACATACATGATGTATTTCCTTCCAATATTTGTTGGGGCCATCAAAACGTTCAATAAGAAGACGAAAGACTTTTTCTGGCAAGGTAATTCAGAGCAACATAAGTTTCCATTGATAAAATGGAAAAAGGTGTGTGATAAGAAAGAAGCTGATGGGGCGAGCATAAAAGATCTACTTCTCCAAAGCAAGGCACTGGGGGAAAAACTGGTATGGGCAGTACATACAAACCAGTACCTTAAATGGGTTAAATTACTCAAGGAAAAGTACCTCGATGATGGGGAGCACACTATGCTAACAGCTAGGCACCTTCCCAATAGGTCTTGTATTTGGAATTTCACACGCAGTTTGAGGGACTTAATCCTAGATTATCTAACTTGGGAAATAAAGGATGGTCAGGCAGCCCTATTTTGGGAAGACTCTTGGGAAGGTTTTGCAAAGCTAGCAGAAATTGAGGCCTTGGAACAAGTGAGGATAATCACGAAGCAAGCATGGGGAGATAGGGTAAGGGATTGTTTGGAGGATCCAATTCAGCTGAGAGAGGTGTATCATAAATGGAAGAGCATTAGGTTGTTGGGATAATAGGGAGAAGAGGTGGAACTATATGAAAAGTTCTTGTTGGGTCAAAAAATTTGTATCAGGTAGGGTAGCGACAAAATTAGATGGAATGCCTCACAGAGTGGAGAATATAAGGAGAAATATGGATATAACATCTTGGCAAGTGAAGGGATTTTTGACTTCAGTCTTTCGACCAACCTTTGTTGGAATAAGCTTTTCCTATCAAGGGCTGGCATTTTTACCTGGGTAGCCTCCCAAGGTAGAGCCTCAAGAGTGGATAGATTTTCTAAGTTGGGGTATCAAGGACCCTCAAGATGCTCTTTGTGCATGCAGGCAAAGGAATTTGGAGACCATTTATTCTTGAATTGTGTGTATATGTAGTGTTGTTGGAGATGACTTTGTGCCAAACTACACTAGTAATTTGCATTGCTAGGCAGTCTACTAGAAATTCTTAGGAGCTAGCCAATCCATTACAATAAGTCAATGTATGGTGGCCTATAGGTTGTGAGTCCATCAATTGTCATCTGGGAGATTTGGAAGGAGTGAAACTGTCGTATCTTCTAGGACAAGGAGTTGTTAAAACTAAGACTGCAAAAAAAAATTGATGCAAGCATCGTGGAAGTAGTCAATGCTAGATTGGAAGAGCTCAATCTGAGGAAGTTGAACTTCACAATATGGGATGCAATGATTAGAAGCAATTGGTTTGGTTTGAAAATCCCTGCATTTCTGGGTGAAGGGGGCAATTTTATGGAAATAGACAGAAGTAAGGTGAGTTGGTCACCATTTGAAGTGAGGTGATCCAAATTAAACTTTGATGGGGCTTCCAGGGGAAATCCCGCGGTCTCTGGTGCTAGCTATATAATTAGAGATTGCGAGGGTAACATTTTGGGTAGAATGACATCTCCTCTCCCTGAAGGGACAAACAATGCAGCAGAGTTTCAAGCCTTGATTTTGGGATTGGGTTTATGCTTTGAGCTTGGGCTAAGGAAAGTGACAATTGAAGGAGATTCTTCCCTAGTGATAAATCCCTTAAGGAAGAGGAAGGTTCTAAACAAGAAGTTGGGGGCTAAGATGGAGTTGGCTTTGAGTTGGATGGACCACCTAGAATAGGTAGTGTTTAATCATATTCTCAAAGAAGGAAATGTTGAAGCTGACCATTTGTCTAACTTAGGGGAAGATGACGTAATGGTGAAAGAACTAAATATCTAACTCTAAAAGTTGATAGTGGGTGGTTCGGGGTGCATCTCTCCACAACAAGGATGTGGAGAGACCACAACTATCAACACTTCGCCCATGACTTTCAAAATGGCCTAGGTGGAAGGATGGTTGGATTTTCATTCAATGGTCTATGAGGATGGTTGGGGTCTTGCAAAGGATGTTGGATGTTTGCGTGGCAATTAGAGTTGGAAAACCAAGTAAGTTGGAAAATGAGTTGAGCAACTGGCATTCTTTTCACTAATTTCCCTTTTGACACTTTGTTCAAGTCTCCAAGGTGGAAAAAGGACACATAATAAAAGCTTTTAAGCCGATTCGTGTCTCTGGTGATGCTGGCTACAAATAATAATGAGATGGTCTACAGTCAACTAGGTTTAGATATGACCCATCTCCTAGTTGGCGCACCATGACACGACATAATGCACGATCGTGGACAGGTGGAGGGTGTTAAGGAATTCAGGCAGGAAACGATTGCAATTGCATAGCGTGGTAAGTGTGGAAATCCTTGGCGAAGGAAGTCAGTTAAATGATAGCAATCTGGCATTTTTTTTTCATCTTTTGGTTTCATTTTTTGGTGAGCTCTTTGTGGTAGTCATGGTAGAGCGCTCAAAATACATTGTTGAGATTTTTTCAAAGGTGTTGGTGAGTTTAGGGAAGGACACTCTCATCCAACTCGATTGCAAGGTTAGGAAAACTACATTCAAGGCCATTACCGATCAACGGTTGAAAAGGATAATGCTCAAGATTGATCCTCATGCGGTGGTAGCAATTAAGATGATTCTAGGCAAGGATTTCTTGGTGAATCAGGAGACACTTTGGGTTAACACCCACATTGTCTCCCAATTCTTGGCTTCTTTGCTTGATATGAGGACCCCCAAAGCCGAGGCGACGGTGATTGTCTGCAAGCTCTTTAAAAAAGAGCTCCTGGGCGGCTTGGACAAGGTTATGAAATTGGCTCTCCTGGGACATGGTGTGCCTCAACCCCGTGACCTTCTGCTGGTTAAGGTTCCGGGTGAAGTTGTTAAGGTCTATCCCCTATTGTTGGAGCTCAAAGGCATGGCATTAGTCAGGCATCATAAAATTGCAGCCTACAGGGTTAGTTTCCTTTAGAAGTTGCTAATGTTGGAGCTAGTTAACAGATTCGACTGGGTGGCAGAGTTCAACCAATTCCCTAAGATGAACAACTTCTAGTTGGTGACCGACTTGATGGGTAGGTTGTTTAGGGTTTATAGTCTAAATACTATAGTTTTTATAGTTCCATACGGGTGGTGGTTGGTGTCTCCCATTTTGGATTTCATTTTAGTATGGTTTTCATCTCTAGTTTTGTCCCCCTAGTCTCAGGGAAGTGGGTGTAGTGTAGTCAATAATTTTGGTGGTTGATGGGGGCCTTTTGTGGCAAGCGTATGGAGATCGGGTTAGCAAGAAAAGGTACTATTCTGCAAATTTTTGCAAACCTGCTATGCAAACGAAATGTAATTTTTTTCACAACTTAATATAATTCTCTTATGAATAATAAAAAACATTCTACAACCATATATATATATATATATATATATATATATAAAGAGTACAATATCATTTAAGAACAAGGAGAAGCTAGCAAGTTTTGGGAAAATGTATCAATAACATTAAATATCATAATTTTTCATTCTCATAAAATATAATTTGTAATCGAACTATTAAGGGCTAACATGTATTAGCTCATTGAATCTTTTCTATAATTACATTTATTGAAATAATAAATCAAGTCATTATTGTGCTATTTTTTATCCTATTGCATATTTTTTTAAGTATTTACCTTTTGTTTTCTAGTTATGTAACTTCCTTAATTGAACCCTCCAACCATGATTATATAAAATTGAATAACTATTTCAAATGTATGAATACTTCTATCTATTGTCACCAGTATTTAAAATATAATATCTAACATATTTTTAAATTAAACTATATTTGGTGATTGAATTTGTAGTTTTCCTTGTCTATTATGACATGTAATACAAGGATTTGGATTGGCCATGCTAGAAAAACACAATTGATTGAATGTACCCTTTGAGATTATATTATTTTATGTCCACTTTCAAACATGGTATATAGAAGATGTATTTTAATTATGAATTTGTATTCAACGTTCATTTGCTTTCTTTCACATTTTTGTATTGTAGCAACTACATCATGTGAGCAGGGATGTTCCTATGGTTACAAATATTTTTTAGAAATCCTTAGATGCAATATGATTTGGATGAAATATATATAGTAATGTCTTAAAAGTATGTACAAAAAAGAATCCATAAAACGAAATTAAAGTTAAAATTTATGAGTTGAAGACCCTCCAAATATGATCACAAAGATGTGTGTTATATGTGAGAAGATATTTTTCCTTTGTATTTTGTAAATGTTTTATGTTTTTTTCCTTTCTTATTTGATATCATTCTTATGTTTTATATTGTCACCTTTCTATATTTATCATGATTATATTTGGGTCATATCCAAATATTAATGGGTATCTGAACCATTTCACAAACATATCTAAGGAACTATATAGCGTTTGTGTTAGTATCAAATAAAAAAATACATATATTAATTTTGTGGGTGCATCTAGTAGCATAGATAGGAAAGGATGAACTCACAATAGTGAGTCCTAATTGTGTGCCACAACTTTTTTGGAAGTGTTGGGTAGTCAAATCATCCAAACACCTTTGTTTGAAGGTGAGTTGTAAAATACCTTTGTTTGAAGGTGGACCTTCATTTGAAGGTGTAAAACATAGAAAAGCCTTCAAACAAATGTAATTTCCAAAAATGGAAAAAAGAGACCTTCAAACAAAGGTCATTTTTTTCCATTTTTGAAAATTACCTTCATTCAAAGGTTTTTTTTTTTAAATGGAAAAAATGGCATACCTTCAAACAAAGACCCTAAAAAATACATATATTAATTTGGGGGGTGCATCTAGAAGCATAGATAGGAAAGGGTGAACTCACAATAGTGAGTCCTAATTGTGTGCCGCAACGTTTTTGGAAGTGTTGAGCAGTCAAATCATCCAAACACCTTTGTTTGAAGGTGAGTTGGAAAATACCTTTGTTCAAAGGTGGACCTTTATTTGAAGGTGTAAAACATAAAAAATTCCTTCAAACAAAGGTAACCTCCAAAAATAGAAAAAAGAGACCTTCAAACAAAGGTCCCTTTTTCCCATTTTTGAAATTTACCTTCATTCAAAGGTTTTTATTTTTTTTGGAAAAAATGGCATAACTTCAAACAAAAACCCTAAAAGTGACCTTTACATCTTAGGCCTTAAATTTTACTCAATTTTTTTTTATTTCCAACCTTTGGTTGGACCAAAAAATGAAATGGATATGGCAAGATAGTTTGCAGGTTTGTAGCACTCAAATCTTTCCAACAAGTATAATATTGAATATATTTAATTTGATTATTATATTTATTTTATATTTTTTAGTGAAGATGGGTTTTTTAGCAATTGTGAAGGTCTTTGTTTCAGCACACATGGAAAAATAATGAAAAATATTTTTAAAAGTAAAAAAAACATGTGTACACTAGGTATTTATGTTCTTATTTAAACAAAAAAGTTAATTTGGATAAATACAAAAAAAGTTATGTGCTACCAAAGTAAACTATGCCCGAATTGTAGTTAATCTCACTTCAAAAAGTTATAAAAAATTAATTATGCAACATAAAATTATGGAAAAATATTTTTGCACAAGATATTAGTGTTATGAATCTCTATTTAAAATTTTATAATTAAATCATTTATACAAAGAAAGTTATGCTTTATTGAAGTAACATCACTTTTTATAAATATTATTAACTATAAAAAAATGTTATTAAAAGTTACAGAAAAAACTCACAAATTATTTCTTAAAATTTTTTAAAATATATTTTATAATCTAAAAAAATCACTAGTTCACATCATCAAATTCTTAACAACCCGGTTGCTATATGTGTTAGAAAGTGAAAATTTGGTGAAAAATTATGATCTCATTGTTCTAATTTGGTCAAAAAGTGGGGCATGTCACTATTGTGAGATCACCCAAAACCTAAGGATGTTTAAATTAATTCTTACCTCTCTCCCATGTGGTTCTTCTTGCATAAATTTTGAAATCAACACTTCTTTATGATCCATGCACTCTCCATTCCAATGAGCAAAATTCTTATACAATGTTGATTCATCTGCAAGTATGGGGATTTTTTTGTTTGATGTTGTGGAGGAGATCTCACCTATTAGGGTCACTAATTGCTAGTTTTCTAGCCTAGAAATTGTTATTTAGAGATAAATTTTGAAAAAAATATGACTATTAAAAAAATCCAACGCATACATTATTGTTCAAGGAATTTTTTTGAGAAAAACATGGTTGTTACATCCATTTTCTAGTCTACACATTGTTGTTCAAGAAGAAATTTTGAGCAATTTATGATTGTTATAGCTACTCTTCATCCCACATGTAGTATGATCCATATATTTTATCAAAAGGTATAGCTTTAGGTGTCATGGAAAGAATCTTAGAAACATGAGGTAATTATTATAATAACAATCTAAGAGAGATGAGCATAATTTTGAGAATGCCTTGGTCACAATGCAAGGAAAACGAGGTAATGTTTCCAGGCACCTTTCATATGGGAGAAGTTTTTGAAACAACACAAATGTACTTCATGAATGTTTGTGGGTTTGATGAAAGAAGTTCAAATTCATTTTCATTTTCACAAGAATTCAAACTAGGTATAAGAGGAAGGAGTGATGCTCATATTTTGCAACTATGTTGCACAAGAAAAATTACAAAGACTATTGCCAAAATAATGTACTACTTTATCTTTTCTATTATCATCATTCCCAACTATTATATTGTATCAATTGTAACGACACAAATGTTTTCAATTATGGTATTGAGTAAAGCATACCATTAAAATTTAATGATTAATTAAGTTGGACATATCATTCCTATTGAGAAAGTTATGAGAACCATAAGAAGATCTCAAAGAGAAGTTCAAATGAATACTAGAATAACATAGCATAAGCATGGTGGAGTAACTCCAAAAGTAGATATTTGTAGTTTGATCACCAAAAAAACATGAAGGGAATTTTTAGGGACTCATTATGGATACACACTTATTGGTCGAATTATTTCCTAATTTGTAAGGGTTTCCTTCATTGTTTGATCTAACTTGAAGGTGGAGAGGCATACTCATGTATCACCACAAATATCCCTAAGGATTTTCCTCATTTGAACAAATACATAGTTCATATTACATGGGAATTTTAACTTGATTCATGACATTGACATAGTGACACATGAGTTACATTTAGGTTCACATAGTATTCTTTGGTAGTAGATACATTATCTAATAGGTACAAGATCCATGCTCTATGGGAATTACGACATGATTCATCATCTAGGTTTATAATTTCTTGTGTGCAAGAAATTATGGGAAGGGTGAAATATCATGTCACCTTTTTTGGATTAAAATAATTAAAAATATTATTTAATTTGGGCTTGGTAATTTCTAATATTAAAGACAAATTAACAATATTATTATAATTAAAGTAAAAGTGTTTTTAAATAATAGTGCTAAAATAAAAAATAAAAAGTATTTTGAAAATCTGATGTTAAAAGAAATAAATGCTTAATGAAATAATAAAAGTACTTTAAAATACTAAATAAAATTATAAAATAAATAAATGAATTCTAAAATACTTTTAGAAATTTGGTCTAAAGTGCCCATTTTTAAGCACTATATAAGGATGCACCTATATTTATTTGAAAATAATTCATTCAAGCTACCATTTGTATCTAATCTTCATATTTGAGCACATTATTAAATCTAGAGCATCCAAGGATGAAAACCCTTAGTATGTTCAAGGTTTGAGAGGATAAAAGCCCTCTAGAATTTTACATTTGAGATCAAGGATGAAAATCCTTGTTTCTAATTTTGGGTGATTTTATCCAAGAATCACAATTGTGCTAATTTGTAGAGGATTTAGAGCTTTCTACAATATTTTTTGCAAGAAAATATCATAATTTCATCATCAAAGCATATCTAAAGGTTTATATATTGAGTTTCAAGTTTTTGGTTGATTTTGGACATCACTTGGAGTTGGATTTGAGTTACCCTAGTTGAGAACCATATGAAGGAATTAAAATTAATGTGTCAAAGGCGATCACAACTATTGAAGGAAGAAATTGTTAGCGTGTATATTAGTTGTAGCATCCATACCATGTTGGTTACACCATAATATGCACAAATCATAGGGGTTTCCCTCCATCCTTCCAAGAATTCTAGGACATTGTTGGCCTTGATGTCACTAGGGTGACCAAAGATTTCTTCCATACTAGTAAAATCCTTAAAAAACTCAATAACTCTTACATTGCTTTTATCCTAAAAGTTTGGGATCCTATTGGTCTTGCTGATTTCAGACCTATCAACTTATGCAATATGATTTATAAGATCTTTTCCAAAGTTTTGGTGAATAAGATTAAACGCCTGTTGGGAAAATTGATCAATTTGAATAAAAAATGGTTTTTCCCTAGGCACCAAATTCTTGATGTGGCTATTTCAACCCATGAGATATTGCATTCGATGGAAATGAGCCTCCTCCTGGGCATGACTCTCAAATTTGACATCAAAAGTGTATGATAAGGTTGATTAAGACTTCATGTTTAAAGTCTTAAAAAAAGTGGGATTCCATGAGTGCTCAATCATCATTATAATGGAATGTGTAACCACTATCAAGTACTCGGTACTGGTAAATAGAATTCCAAGGGGTTTCTTTGGGGCTGAGAGGGTAATTCGATAAGGGGACCTCCTTTCTCCTTACCTGTTTATCTTGATGGTGGAGATTTTGGGAAGGAACATACTAAATCTTATTGAGAATGGTGGCCTTAGAGGTGTCAAATTTGCTCCAAATCTCCCTCCTTCAGCTCTTCAATGGTTTTTGGATGATACCATCCTCTTTGGTGCCACCTCAGTGGTTGAGGCTAGGTGCTAGAAAAAGTGTCTTTCTAACTATGTTGAGGCTTTAGGCCAATGTATCAATTATGATAAAAGTAAGATATACTTCTTCAACACCAATGTGGGTTTATGGAGGAAAATTTAGGACATCTTAGGCTATCAAATTACTAATCTTCCTAGAATTTATTTGGGTCTCCCCCTCACTATTAAAGAATTTATCCCCTCTAGAATTCTATTTTGGAATGCATGCAAAAAAACTTGTGGCTTGAGAGGTAAACTGTTGAGCAATGTTGGTAAGTTACAACTTCTTGTTGCCTCTCTTCATGGAATTCTGGTATACTTCCTATCTCTCTTTAAAATTTTGGCCTATATTACTGAGAATTTTGAAAAAATTTAGAGGAATTTCTTGTGGTCAAGCACAAAGGAAAGAAAAATACTAGCTTTAGTTAACTAGGATAAAGTATGCCTCCCAAAAAAGCAGGGAGGTTTTGGTATTAGGAAAATCCCCTGCCTAAATAAAGTGGTTATGTCTAAAATTGGTTGGGACCTAATCCTAAAAAAAAAAAATTGGTGTTTTATTATGAGTATGAAGTACCTCGATCATTTAAGGTTTCACAGTGTGCTTTCTGAACCTGGTTTCCCAAGGGGATCCTAGATTTGGAGCAACATCCTCAAAACCCGTAGTCTGATCTCTTTGGGCCTTAAGTGGAAGCTTGGGAATGGTTGTCTCATTCGTTTCTAGTATGACTATTGTTTTTCTAACCAACCCCTTAGTTCCTACCCTATTTTTAAATACCTTCAACTTGTTGCTAAAGGTTCATTTGGACCTTTGGACTCTAACTACCTATTGAATGACAATTCTTATAAATTACTTCAGACATGTTGCCAAGGCCAAAACCATTTTCTTCAAAGTGCTTTACTGCTTAAAATTATCTTTGCGAGGTCAAGTTCCCTATCTTTCCTAGAGTGGATCATTTTTTTTGGCCCAAAAATCCTAAGGGAAACTTCTATGTCAAGTTGGCTTACAATTTGTTGTTAAAAGGTGACAACTATAATGTTGTTTGGGGAAAAGTATGGAACAACCATCTCCTCCTTAAAAAAAAAAAATTTCTGGTGGAAAACCATGCACAATAGAATCTTAACGTAAGAAAACCTCATCAAATGTGGCTTCCAATTACCAAATAGATATGTCTTGTGCAAAATGGATGAGGAAACAATCCCCACATTCTCATACATTGCTCCTTTTCTTAGAAAATTTGGGGATTTGTGTTGTGGAAGTTCCAAATCTATTGGTCCATGAATAAAGAACTGCTAGCCCTTAAGGAGGAATGGGTTAACCTCTTCCATCATCCCCTCATTAAAGAATTATGGAAGAAAATACCTCCACGCCTTTACTAGAGTATCTAGAAGGAAAGAAATAATCATATTTTTAGGGACATAAAAAAAAATCCCAAAAGAGGTCTTCTCAACTTTCTCAAAGCTCCTTTTGGAAAATACCTTAATTTTCCACTGGTCTTGCCCGGATTCCACCCCCTCCCTTTGGAATCTAACATGGATACACAATGGGGCTTACCTCAATCCTTCTACAATGTTTACATCACAAAGAAGATGGCTAGGTTGAATACCAAATGGTTACCACCCCCAATTGGTTGGTGTAAGCTTAATTTTGATGGTGTTGCCTGTGGTAACCCAAGTATGGCTAGTGGGGGTGGAATGTTGAGAGCCCCCTCAAGGGAAGTTGTGGTAGGTTATGCTGGAGGCCTTGGTGTTAGCACTAATAACTGGGTGGAGGGAATGGACCTCTTATGGGGCATCAACATTTCTTTAGCTATTGGTACCAAGAACCTTCTCATTGAAGGGGACTCAAAACTAATTGTTGATGTGATTAAAGGCTTAACTCACCTTGGTTGGACATTGGAAGATATCATAAATGACCTCTAGAAACTCCTCTTGGGTTTTGAAAATTTTGAGATCAAACATATCTATGGGGAAAGCAATAGATTTGTTGACGCTATGGTAAGATTAGGGATGGACCAAGTTTCATTAAGGTGCTGGAAAAGTTTCTCCTGCTTCCCTAAATATTTCAAAAAACTACTTACCTCATAGTGGCACTACCCAATCTATGATAATGATAGTTAATTGAGTCTTTGGTTGGGATGGTTGGATCCCTATCCTCATACTCAATTTTTTATTGATGGAATATGGTTTGGCGTAGTCCAATTCAAATTTGTATTCGTTATTATTTATTTATAGCATTGTTATGTTTCTCTATTGTTTCCTATTGATTGGAATGTTAACTCAAACTTGGGTTCTTGGGTTGATATATAGATGGGTTTGGTGTGTGGTGTGGTGTTCCATTCTCCTATCATGGCTTCCCCACGTTCGGATAAAAAATGTGGCATCTATTCATATTATGTTTTTATGTTACAACTGGACTCAACATTGTAATAATGACTAGTGTACTTCTTGAATTCTTTATGGGACTATTAATATCATAGATCATCCTTCCTGTAATGTTATGATTTTAATTATTATTGTGATTGAGATAGCTTGCACAAGGCTAACCCATCTCCTTTTAATTATTTGCATTGTTGGATTTATGAGACACGTTCAACATATAATTGGAGGGTGTTTAGTAATAATCATTATTACTTTGGCACATATATCAAAATTTTAACCTCTCCTAGGCGGTCTTTTCACTTTTTCTCTAATCTCTAGTTCTATTCTGAGTTTTTGACATGGTTTGCAAAGTTTATGCAACTTCTATTGGTCAACGGGTTTATCATGGGTGGTGATAGGGTTCGTATTGAGCCTAGCTCTTGTGAAGAGTTCTCAATGGATGCCATTGTTTAGCATATTTATTTTGTAGGGGTCTCTCCTTTTTTTGATTTCCTTAAAGGGCACAATGAGAGCCTATCCATATAGTTTTCTCGCTCTTGGGATAATAGGAAAGTGAAAATTGGTAGAATTTCTTTCGATGTTGAAAAATAAGTTATTACACACGTTACTAGTATGAATACTAAAGGAAAGAAATGGAAGAAGCACAACAAAGTGGTGGATAATGAGAGCTTGTCTCTCTTTTTCAAAGATGGAGAAAAGTTCATTAAATTGCACAATGGATTTGATAGGGGAAAGTTGTCATTGCCATGGGAAAAGGTATGTCTTATGATAATGAAGTTTTTTACTTTAGAAGGGAGGTACAAATGTTGTTATTTCTATCATTTCCCTTCCTCAACCACTTTCACCACAACTCCCTATTAAGCTTCCCATTTTACCTATTAACCTCCTTGGAGAATTCCATAAAGGAAGCTCTAGATTTAGATAAGAAATACCCTAAAAAATCCCCCATTCCCCTACATCAAGGGCTCATTTTGCATATTTACCATTTCCACCTAGCTTTGTTCCCTCCTAAGAAAATTAAGGCTATTTTGATTGAAGAACCCTCGCTCTTTGACTCCCCCCCAACGATGACCATCTTGACTAACCTAAGGAAATCTAAAGGAAAAAAGAAACCCAATAAGCAACTAGACACTACCCATGCCTCCCCCTATTGTGATTTTGTGTTAACCGCCTCCCTAATTGACACCCCCATGCCCACCATTCCTGCTAACCCTACTAGTGGTAAACCAATGCCCAAGACTCCTAATTATGGTCAAACATGGGTGGCTCAAGGTCTTTGTGACCTTAAGAATAGCCCCCTACTCAAGGTTTAGGTAAAAGGGACCAGACGAGGAATAAAAAACTCCTCCCACCAAAAAGAAAAAATATCCCTCAACTCATATCTTGATTGAGGTTAATCTCGAAGGTGCAAATGTGGAGGAACACAGGGACGAGGAGGTAAAGGATTTCAATGGCTCAAAAATCAGAAGATCTAACAAACTTGTAGGTTCACCAAAGCATGGTGACAAAGAGGTGATGGATGATGCTATGGATCAAGGGGAGATTTTTACTGGTGAAGAGGAGGAATATTATGTTGATATGAAAAGAATTGAGAATACTAGTGACAACCGCTCCATGAACACAAACAATGTTGACACTGCCTTGATGGACCTGCCTGGTGAGACCCATAATTTCCCCCAATGTGCTTCTACAACTACAAATCTCACTAAACGTAAGGGGAAGGTTTTGGAATTGGAGAAAAATATGGTGAGCCTCTCTAAGTTCAGTTCCAAAGTGATGCATAGATTGGCCACCACTCTTTGTATGTTGCAGGATAAGGAGTTGAAGAAAGTTGGCGACAAGGACAAGAGTCACAGGGAACTCTACAAGTTCCTTATTGAATATTGGGGACAACTCTTTGGCTAGGCTTGTGTTTTCTTTTGTTTTTTGTTTGGAACTAGTGCCTCCTTGCTTTGTATGATTTTTAAAGACTTTCTGTAATTTTTGGACATAGTGTTGTTAATATGTTGTTTATGGTCTATTGACCTAGTTTCTTGCCTCCAAGATCTCTATTTTTGTGCCAACACCCTGGTTTTTGCTACTTTTAATATCAAAAACAAATATTAGAGTGGACACTTGATTTTCTACCCAGATCACATGTTAATAGTTGTTGTATTATTTTTCTAAGGTGGTGTCTTGGGTTCCAAACATATCAAATATGATTCTTAGTACTTCCTCATATAAAATGTAAGTTTTCATATTATTCTCTATATGAAGTAAGAAGGTTGTCACCTCAATTGGTTTCATGTATCATTGTTTATCAATATGTTGAAGATGTCAAATATGAATACCACAATATGAGGAGTTCCAAATTGTTATATTGATGTAGTCATTTGAATTTCTTATTATTTTGCAAGTTGGGTTGGTGGGATTGAGTTTATATTGGTGTTCCTAATCATTGAAACAACTCAAAATTGAGATTATATTGCAACTTAGGGACTAGGCATACTAGCAATTATAATTGTTAAAATTTGTTCATATTCATCATACAAAATGGTATTTTAGTATGTGAGGGTTTGATCAAGTGTTCTAGCTAACTTTTTCAAATTAATTTTTTTTTTCCAATTTTATTTGATTGTCAAAATTCAAAAATATGAATAAAATAAAATACAAAAAGGGGACATTACATTTAATATATTATACATTGTGTAATGTAATCAATAATCTAAAATCTAATGAAAAAACATATTAAAAAATTCACATTGTAAATTCTCATTTATCTTCTCTTTGACTCTATGAAATTGCATTGCCTTTAAAAAAAATGAAGGATTTTTTCTTTATTCTATTATTTTTGGATTCCTACTTAAATCTTAACTTTTTGAAAAAAAAAAATTATCTTTTGGGTTTTGAAGTTATTCCTAAGATTTTTTTTACTATTATGTAATATTATACATATATACATGTATTTAAATCACAATTTCTCCAAAGAATAATACAAATTCATCTCTCAACAATTGGCTTAAAATTTTGGTGGTGTATCCACTTCCAAAGCTAGTACATGTGGGTGATCAGAAACTATGAAGGGAAACTCATATAATTTCCTATAAAATATCTATAATGTAGAAAAAACATATTTGAAATTCAAGCATTTTGTGAAGTCAATACGATAAAAGAAAATAAAGTAACTTTAACAAATCAGCAAACACATGAGAATAAATCAATTTCAAACTAGAAGTTGTGTAAATATGGAAAACTATACCAAACTTATACTCTTAATGTTAGAGCTACAAAATTTTACACAAAAGAAGAGACTACAATCATGTGGTTAATACTTTACAAAAACAATTGGTCATCTCCCTTGATCCTAGCAATAATCTAATTATCCATAATAGTCGTTAGGATCCCCCACCAAAACTTAATATTTTAATTAATGTTAAATGATGTAGTGGGGAATTCTCTTCCTTTGAATCCATATTTTTGGATTAAAATAAACCCCTTAAATGAATTAAGGGAATGTCAACACCTTTATATGTCAAATTTCTAATTTTCTCTTATTTTTTCATTTACCCATGTTTTAAATATTCCAACTTCTATTCCTTTTCCACCAATTTCATGTCGCACAACCTTTCCTTACATTGAATTCTACCCTTTTTCATACCTCCCTCTTAATTACTACCCATTTTCACAACTCCTATTAATCACTACCATTTACCTTGGCTCCCTAACTTAATTTCTCTTCCTAATAACTCCCCTACCCCTTGTGCACCTAATGTTTATCACCTTGATACAATTTATAATAGTACTCCTATAGTCACCTTTACCCCACTTCTAGATTCCCCAATTTTCCTCAATCCTAACACAAAACACATTCATGAATCATATGGGATTCTCCTTCCTATGTAGCATGCATATTAAAAACTTAAAACCTAAATCATCTTCTCCATTTCTTCACCTTTATATGAACATTATTTCTTTCCTCTACTTCCTCTCCTAGCATCTCAAGTTCTCAACCTAATTTCCATACTAAGAAAAAGTGGCTCAATCAATAGGCTACCTATAAAAATAAATAAACAAACCATGATAGATATGATAATCAAAATTTTCTTCACTCAAATTTTCTTTCATACAAAAAATTCTTGTAGTGAATACATAGAATATATAATATAGTGTTGACCATAATTTTCATGAGAGAATAAACAAAAAATTTAAGGGAATGTGTATGGCAATGGGTGATGATGATCAGATGAATGTATTATATCCATACTAGTGGTTTCCCAAGAAAAAGGTTTCCCAAAAAGATGATAGAGCACTAGAAAATTCAACCCATTGGGACACTCCCTCTTAAGAAATTAAATTTCATATACTATGAAATTAGTTTTAGTGAATTCATCCTTTAATGTTTAGGTTAATAATTTTCACAAAATCTTCAATATCAATATCAATATCAAAATCTTAAAAGGTCATTTCATCTAGAGTTTTTAGGTATTGGCACCTTGATATCAATAAAAACACAACAAAGAAAAAAATTTACACCCTATATACTCTCTCCAAGGTTATCAAGGGAGATGTAAGACATAAGTGTAAATGCTTACATGTTTTCTACAAGACAATCAATACATGCAAAAGAGTGAAAAAAGGAGCTATAAAGAAAGATCTAGTAATAATGCATAATCCCTTTGAAATGTTGACCATTGTTGAGGAGGATGAGAAGAATGAAGCTAAAAAGTGTAGCACCATGTGCAAGGAACCAACACATTGCTCTTGGAAAGACACTTCCCAATCCTCCTTTTTATTCACGAGGTTAAGAAATTTAACCCTTTTCAATTTCTTATACAAATGACGCATTCTTGCATACAAGGAAAGTAACAAATTTATTGACATGTTTTTCTTTGCCTCTCTTCCACGCACAATAGTATAACCATATCTCCTAAAAAAATTAGTGACCAACCCTCCAATACTACCAATATCAACATCTCTCCCTATATACTACACTCCAATTAATTTCCCTATAATTCAAAGCCCTATTCCTAAAATCAACCATATAACTCATCATTAATTATCTCCCTTAAAAAAAACAAAGATATTGTTCAAGGGATACTTTAAAATATTAACGAAAAGGAGCTAATATAAAACTATTCCAACATTGTATATCACTTCTCTCACAACCAATGAAAGAAAAAAAACTTGGTTTCTCTTTAAATTTACCTAAAACATTGAATTGACCATGGTAGAAAAAATCATTATAAATTTATACTTTCTCACTATGGATCCAACTCTAATGCCTAATTAAATTAGTGCCACTAGTTATGCACACAACTTAGAGGACTTGAGTATCAATAACTAAAAAGTTCATCATTCACAAGAGGGTTGCATTAAATTATTGACCAAGGAGTCGTAAAACTTTATATAGTGCTGGAAAATTATATGCATTCACAGATTCTAAACATCCTACATCAATGGAATATAAGTGAATAAACATATGCAAATACAGTAAAAGATTGAAATCAGAATAAACATTCAATTGCTTATGCACACAACTTAGAGGACATGAGGATCACTAACTAAATAGTTTATCATTCACAAGAGGGTTGCATTAAATTATCGACCAAGGGGTAGTAATCTTTTTATAGTGCTGGAAAATTATATGCATTCAAAGATTCTAAACATCCTTCATCAATGGAGTATAGGTGAATAAACATATGCAAATACAGTAAAAGCTTGAAATTGGAATAAACTGCTAAAATTCACAAAATCGAGTAAAAGAATATGAACTGCTACCTTATGCTATGGGTACCTAATGCTTAAGACTGTAACTATCAACTATTAAACTACAGTGTCCTAATTTAACTAATCCTCCTATGTATGAAACAAAACATTAAGCTACATAATCTAAGCCATGAATTGTAACACATTCATTCATAATCATATAACAAAAATATTAATGAAATTCACAATGCATCCTCACAACTAAAATTTAAGTGGTTCAATAGTACCTCAAGTGGCTCTTGCTTGAGTTGTTGCTTCCACAAGATTTTGTCAAAAACTCACTCAATGAATCAGAATATCAAATCAATTATCTTTTATTGCATTCTAACATAGAACTATTACATAAAATCTAACAAGAAATATTTTGAAGATATTTGTTCAATAACACACATTCTATATTCATAATATTGTTGCTACTACTAGTGCTACTAGGTCTCCTCTTCAACAGTGGATCCTACTATTTAGGGTATGTAAGGGAGTCCCATTCTTCATGAACTGAAAAAAAAATATAAAACAAATGTTAACTCTTCCTCAAGAATAGGAAGAGGACTCGAGTTTTGAAAAAGAAAATAATAACTACTTGAAATAGGAGTAGAGAAATCAAACACAAATTCTATATCCAAAAAACTTAACCAATTATAACAGAAACATGCTCAGTGGAATAGTTCTCTCATAATTCACTCATGTTGAAATTAGACTCCTTCTCTTATTGGTCTTGTTGGTAGGTGAGAGTAATATTAGGTGATCCACGAATTGATAAATAATGATCACCTTCATCTTCATTTGAAAGTGTCATGCCCCAGTCGGTTGACTTCTTCTTTGCAATGATCTAAATACCTTATGCTATGTGTTGAGAAATTTGTTGCTACAGGTTGATAGTTGTCTCTGCTGCAAATGTTAGTCTTATTTCCTAAGGAATTCTCATCATCAACAATCATGAATTAAACATAAAATCATACTAAATTTCATAGACATTAATGAATTCATACATACACATATTAACATCACATGTTTCTATTCCAAATGCTTAAAACTACTTAAAAGTATATGAAAGGCATAAAAAGTCTTAGTAATGTCTTAAAGCTTAGCAGAAAGAAATGATAAAAAGTATGAAATAGTAATGGGAAACTAGCCAATTACAAATCCCATCATTCCCCCCAACTAAAGCTCTTGCCTATCCTCAAGCAAGATTTAAAGTTGAAGGTTATACTCCAATGCATTTTCTATGTAGTCCACAACGTTGGCCACTCCTTTACCTTGCTTTAAATAGAACCCCCATTGATCTGAGATATTTTCCAATCTTTTTTTCTCTGTTGCAACATTTTCCTCTTGCTTCCTCCCTGTCCAGTGTGGTATGGGGAACAGGAGGAGAGGAGGATGAAAATTCAAAGGAATCCAAACAATTCTATTTCTAAAGGCATTTGCAATATATTTGTGTGATATTTTAATTGATGCACATAATTATTAGTAGAACGAGACTTATTTTTAACCTCTGGGGTGAGTTCTTTCCATCTACTATGGGAAAAGTCAAGTTCCTCTTTGATTGTGCCTTCTCCTAGTCCCTTGAATCTTTTGTATTCTCTTTCTTTACATTCCATAATTTTTGTTATAACTCCACTCTTCTCTATGAGTTCTATCCATTGGTCTACCACTGCATTTGGATCTGTTTCTTTTTCTCTCAACTGTAGAGGGAGTGAATTCTCTCTCTCTCTTGATATTATTGCATTAGCTGACCCCTTTGATGTTAATTCCTAACATAGGAAGCTAAAGCTCTAATATGAAAATATCCCACAAATATGAGCGGGTTCCATGTAGTGTCATATGAAAAAATCAAGTTGTGTAAATAAAATTCACACAATTGATCTTACATCTCTAGTGTAGACCTTTAGAAAACTTCTAAAAATAATGATCTTGAATTCATAGCAATAGGGAGATCACTGATTATTTGACTAAATTGAAAACACTTTTTTTTTTGTGAGAACATAGTGTGTACCCTGGCAAGAGGTCTGCAACTCATCAACTGAACTATCTTATATGCCAATTCATCAATTTTTACCTTAAATTTTTGTATCTTTGTCTCTTTATTTTCAATTGCTCTATCATGTGTGGATAGTAATTTTGTTTTCTCGTTTTCCCAATCTTTTTGTTTCTAGGAAAACTCTTTTATTTTATTCCACAACTCGATACCAAGTGTCACAATAGTGGGAATAGTGGGTGTTCTTATATATTCAGTTGAGCTCTCAGGGTTTTGATATTTTTCACTCCTAATTATGGAAAGTTGTGCCAACACTTCTAACCTTGATTCTTGCTCAAATTTCTAGATTTTTTCTTCCAATTCCTTAATCTTTGCATCTCTTTCACTGTCCCTCTACTTATATGCTTTCAATTTCTCTTCTAAATGTTGTATTCTTTGCAAAGCCTCTTTTAGTTCCTTGCTTGTATTTCTCCCTTCCAACATAAATTCTTCTTCTTTCTCCAAATTTTTTTCTTCCTCAACCTCCTCTTCTGAAACAAGGCTTTGTGGAGATTTACTTTTCTTCTTTTTAGCAATAAAAATATCTTTTGAATTTGAGTCAGAAGTACTACTCATATACAGGGGTTGTAAAATTGGTGTTGTAGTGTCACTATTAGGAATACTTTCCTCAAAATCCACATTAGTCTCAATCATAACAACATCTTCTTTTTTCTTTTTATCCTTACTTTTCACAGGCCCTCCTTTCCTTAAGCGATGTTACCACCTTCTTGATTGTGTAGGCCTTCTCTGATTCTTCACAGATGTAGAGGTAGAGGCCACACTTTTCCTTTTTTGTGTCTTAAAAGGAATATTTGCAAAACCTGGGGTTTTTGTATCCTCTTCGGCTATGGGTTGCTTAGCAGAAGCTGCAGGTCGAGCTTCATTCTTTTACTGCTCTTCATGTTCCTCCATGCCATGAGTAGGTGTTGCAGCAAGGGAACCGAAGGGTATGTGTCCCTTTGTTTCAGTCATAGGAGGTTCTTCCATTTCCTGTTCTTCACCCCTTCCTTCTACATTTTTTCTTGGAATAATGTTGTTAACATTGTTTCTATTTAGAAAATTCCCCCAAGATATATGGGAAACTAAATCCTATGTGTAATGCCATCGTCGAACCCCAAAGGACAATTCAACAATAATTACTGCACAATTTTTTATTTATTTTTAAAGTTAACATAACATACATGTAATACACATTAAGTCATGACATGAATTTCATTTAAGTAGATTCATTAACACATACATCCCTTGGGGTACACAAGGAGTCATTACCGACTTAGATCCCCACAACGACAATAAAGAATAAAAGCCAAAGATATAATCCATAACAAAGTAAACATTAACAAATATAACACATACATGATAACGCATTGATAAGAAACCATCTGTGTATGCAAATGCAACATATACATGAATAACTTAACACATTGAGTAACAACTGCCATGGCCATTAACCACATAAGGTTTAACGTTACATTATTATACAATGTTCTGGAGATACAATGATACAACAGTGTTTCCAAACATGAACAGAAACCATACACAAGATAACATGATGCAAATAAATAGATGAACACAAAGTATCATAACTGGCTCCAAGACAAATACTACTCTGGAGTCGCCGCAACAGCACCAATCCGCACCTCTCGATCCTCGACTGGGGACCCAATGGGGTGCTTAGCACGTTCCACCCGACCATGTGAGTCCGAAGACCCACCCCCCGTGCTAAGGGGCTAACAAGAAAGAGACCTCAACCAAGAACATCCAAACAGGGAACCACAAGACTCAACGTCATACAAAAGTATCATAAAACTCAAGGATTACAAGAGTCAACATAATAACTTAAAGTCATAAATCCCATCACATAAATCAAAGCAATGACCAATAAACAAGTAACCAAAGGATGATCATGAAACACTTCCAAATCAAACTGAATTAATAAACATAATACAATTCCAAATTGCAACTAAACAATACAATAACATCATATCACAGTACCATAAAAGTACAAGGTCATAAGTCAAATATCAATGAGATCATACAAGACCACAAAGTACACCAAAGATGTATCAAGGCAATACTCGATAAATCAATATAAGTCCATTCAACCACAATCTAAACCAACTCCATAACATACTTCTAGAGGAACACAATAAAGTAAACACATGGGCAACTAGGGGAGAGTGTCATCGATAGTCCTACATGGGCTTGTCCTATGCTCTTCCTCCCAACTGGAGGCGCCGGTCCCATCTATGGCTGTCCTGTGCCCTTCCTCCCAACTGGAGGTGCCGGTCCATAGGGTGACTCATGCAGAGCCGTAAACCTCTCGTGAAGAAAAGGTCACGACCTTGCCAACCACAGCCTTCTCAGTCTTCCATTAGTCTGCAGAAGCACTAATGAAGACAAGGAATCCATTTTTAAATCTTATAATGATATTACTACCCAACCCTCCTAAGTTAATTATTAGGTTTTCATTTAATTACTAACTCACTCGTGGGTTATCCTGTGCCCTTCCCCTTAAACAGGGCACCGGCCCCCATGAGGAGCCACTCTCCCTAGAGACCCAACATCAAACCAAAACCAAGGGTTGTACAGCATAATAAGAACATTAGATCACAATAGAGAAACATGCGAGGCATTACCCATCTCGCTATAAATACATAATCAAAATCTCAAAGATTCCAGTACAACCCTTTCAAAATCATGAAACCAAAACACTAGCCACATCAAGGCACATAAAAAGAGAACATCAACTGACAATCATCTCAAGCCTCTGGAAGCCAAAAAGAATGAAAACCCACAAACAAGGGTAAAATGAAGCAACACAAGTTTTTCCCCAATAATTCCAACACAACGATAAAATTTTCCCCAAATATGAGATTAACTCTGAAAAGCCACACAAAGAAAGTATCATCAAACCCCATCCACAAATCAATCAACTCTAAAACACAAATACAATCCATAAGTCTACAATGGTGTCATCTCAAAAAGGAATCATAGAAGAAAATCAACCTTTAATTCAACAAAATCACTTAACATCCAAAAGCCACCAATTAGGCATTCCATGGGAGACCTCAATTTTCTCCTCACAAGAATCCCTTAGATTGGTACGTAAATCACCATCATAAAAATCAGAAAACATGGCAACAACAACTATTATCTATTCACATTATCAATCAGAACAAAATCAATCTTCTCAACAAATAGGCCAATTACAATCTCAAGTTCTAAATAACTATCCATATAAGAACCTCATTGATTAGACACTCGAATTGTCATAAAGTGATCCACTAGCTAACAATCCAAATGAAATAATTAAGAATGAAAACTCAATTCAAGGAACAATTTATTTCGTTGATTTAATTTTATAAAACTACCATAATGAAGTCAAATAGAGTTTACTATAGTACTTAACCATGGTAAAAGATACACAATTCCATTATTTAAGAGTTCAGTACAAACATCCATATTACGCGATACTCAACAATTAGAATTATAAGGAATTCAACAATCTATACATTTCTACTCTATTTTATTTATTAAATAAATTCTTCTTTGACTACATATAATAAAATCAATCCGCAAAGTCAACCAATAGTAATATGCTTGCAAGCAATAATACTTTGGCCAAGAACTCTACGAAAGATCGAAAATGGAACAAAATGAAATAGTTTTCTCATTTGATTAAATTAACAATTGTGAAATGATATCCCAAGGTAACTCCATTATTAAAGAAACATTCACTACAAAGCCCTAGCATTAAATTTTGACTCTAAAATCATGCTATCATGGCCCTACTAAACAAAAGCTCTTACAATGCTAAATTAATAATAACCATACATGAACATCAATCCAATTGAATGCTGATCTAGGCATGTTAACTAAATTTTAGCACACGGAAAAAGTCAGTGACTACGCCTATATTGATTTATCATAATCCATATAATAATTTTCACTTTAACAATTAGCGAGTCCCAGACCTACTGAAGGTTGTTAATATGAACCGGAATTGTAAGACTTATGGTATACTAAACAAAGTGTTATGACTGCAAAACTATGATTGGGTTCTGCTAAAATTTTCCACCGAGAATCAAAGATTACAGATAGCATGAGAACCGCAGTCAAGCCACTAAATCTATGAAACATGTTTTGAGCTTATCATGTAAACCATTCAGAGATTAATGAGAAGGATGCGTTGATCAGTCATTTGTAAATATTTTGAGTGTTAGGTAGCTAAATGAGATGCAATAAACGGTCAGAGTGAGCCATCTACTATCAAGCATGAGAATCAGGCTTATAAGCATTATTGTTTTCAAAGAGAACTAGATATATTAAACCAAATGCACATCGCAGTAAGAAGCTAACAAGGAAAGTTAAGTTTAATGTATGGGAACGCCAACCACATAATTCATGGAAGAAAAAGCATGACTCTAAAGTGCGGTCGGTAAGCCACACAACAACATCAAGTAATTAAAGGGTAGGGGAAAATCATAATGACACAAACAAATGGCATATACAATCATCCACCTTAGGGGATACGAGCACAAAGTGTGTTCATGAAATAATCCCACAATTCTCCTATCGAGATAGAGCAAATATAAATCATAGTTGGAAGTGTGCGAGCTTCTCTCAAGGCATCAAATCCAAACAACATAGACTTAAGTAAAGCGATGGCAGGGGCAAAGCTATAAGGGGGTGCAAATATATACTGTGTACATTATAAGGCATTTATATCTCTCACTACGGTTACAATTATCTTGGTGAACATGCGTGGAACACTGGAACCACAGGGAAAACATTTGAACAGTGACAAGGAATGCCACAAAGATCTCAAATCGAGCTATGTACTACCCAAAATTCATACGGCTAAATTCAGATCAAAGCTCTAATATTAATTCAAACGATTAAGAGAGGGATCATTTAAATCTATACACCCTACCAAGATCAAGTGTGCCACTAACAGGTTAACAATGAAACCAAAGAGATTATTAAATTTACTACACCTTTGCAAGTCGAAAAGTTGCAGCTGTGAAAGGTGGTCGATGATTTCAGGGAGACTATTAAATTTTGTACAATGTCTCAACTCTGAATGTCGTAACAGTGACAGGTTGCCAAGTATAACAGAAAGTGAATAATGGAATTTGGAAATATCGCCATCTACTTGCATTATTATCAAATCTCACTCGTTATCCACAAGACGGAAGGGAAGGAGAAAGGTGAGGTGCAAATACGTGACTTAAGAGAAGGAGAATTAATGTACAACTTTTCGAATCCAGATGCATTTCGCTTGGCAGCGAGTTTCCTCGTGAGACGCTACGATTACAAATTGGGGAGATAAATTTATTTTCAAGTGCTGCAATTGTGATAGATTGCCAGCAGAATCAAGCAGTTTATTTAAATCTATAAACTTCTTATTAAGTTCAAGTGCGCAGCTGAGCAGATTGCTGAGGATTCAGGGAGGTTATTTATACTATGACAATATTTTGTTTTCAAGTGTTGCAGTTGTGGTGGATTGTTAACAAAATCAAGGAGATTATTCAAACTTTAAAACTTATTCTAGAGAGCGATCTATTTTCTAGAATGCCAGAGACAAATGTTATGACTGCAGGATACGCACAAATGCTATATCATGGCAGAATTTCGAAAACTTTCAAATAAGATTCGATTAGCAGGTGCGAGGAAAATCATGAAGCGTCGACAAATTCAAAGCTTTAATTGCATGAAACTTAATAAGGTAATAACTGGAATCAAGAACTTCCCTTAAGGCAAGAATAATGTATGGACATTAAGCTAAAATCAGTAATAAGGGTTGATAGTTTCACAAGTAAATCAAATACCCATCACTCGAACTGTTAAGAATTTCGAGGGCAAGACAAATTCATCAATTTTTAACACACAAATCTTCAAGAACATGAAATTACTGATGAACATCTAAGACACATAACAAAATATAGACGTCGATATAAGATAGAATCATTCCATGTATGAAATCACAGTCAATGGAAATTGGCTACTCCAAGTCACGACAAAGGTAAGAATACTACGAAGGCTTCAAAAGGCGCAAGAGAATAAAGTTAAGATCTGACCTTAATCGAATTCCCATGAGGTACAAACTTCATAGTGATGATGATCACCAAGTTTACACCGTCCGCCAGATTCCAAGCTTCCCCCTCCCTTATCCTCCAAAATAATTCTTGTTTATAATTTGTTTCATGGTGTCTTTTCCACTCCCCTCCGGGAACCATTCGACTTCTATCACCTATTATAATTTCTTTGATGGTGTCTTTTGCACTCCCATCAGCAGACCGTTGCACTTCCATCAGTTACGATTGTAAGCCAGTCACTACCCTTATTCATTATTTTATAATTGACTCTTTAATATATGAACCAAATAGATCAACTATTAAATATTTAATAATTTAATCTTTCTTTTAGTTATAATAAAATATATTTATTTTAATAAATACTTTCACCTTAATTTATTTAAACTAAATAAATTATTAGTAGTATTTATTTAATCAAAGAAATAACAATAAAACAAATTAAAATCAAATGATACCCTATCTCCCACAATTGAAAATAATACGACGATATCATGCATGAGGGACACATCCCCCAGGGCTTCACTTACTCCCTCGAAGTCAAACTCAAAACATAAAACACAAGAATAATCACCATAAATTAAATCATCAATTAAACGTCGTCAAGAAAGCAATGAACATTTAACAAACCAAGAATAAGGAAATGATGCCAAAACAAAAGTGGTGATGGGGTTGCAACCAGACCTATTTGTCAAACACTAGAATGGGTGACGAACTAGGTTGGGGAAACTTTCTTGTCAGTTCCTATTTTTCCACGTCAATCCCATTGGGTGTATATAATGCTCGCCCTGTCCTGACAATGCAGGTGGAATCGAGACTTAGTTCCTGCAATCCTGCATGCAAACAAACGTTGTGCACAATACATATATATCACAAATACATCATGAGAGGAACTCCCAGCATAGTAGGGCACTCGCGAGCGAATGATACCACACTGTCCCTCCCACCAAACCACACATAATAGTCAAAACAATTCTAGTAACTCGTAAACAGTTTGCTTCTTATTAGTTAGGCAATATTCGCATAAGGATACTAACCATAAACCTAATTCATCTACTATATCAAAATGAATTACTACTTGAAATTATAAGTATCTTTACCTACATATTACAATTGCATT
The DNA here is from genome assembly GCA_007258455.2 of Sequoia sempervirens. NCBI lineage: Eukaryota > Viridiplantae > Streptophyta > Pinopsida > Cupressales > Cupressaceae > Sequoia > Sequoia sempervirens. The sequence goes on from VDFB02292537.1 coordinate 28,790, forward strand.
ACCTTCATCACTACGTTTTTGAAGCCAACTTCCTGTAAATCAAAAGCTACCATAGAACATTGCACATTAGTACCAATAATTCAAGTTGCATCTTAACCTCAAGATACTATATTCTACTAAAATCATAGAATAATTATCCACAAAACCTCACTTCTATGTCAAAACTCATCATTTTAACACAAAGAACTCCACTTTAAACATTATACAACTCCACATTTCACATCAATTTCAATAAAAAGGTTAAAATTTTACACCTTCACAAATTCAAGAAACATAATTCATCACTCAAGGACAACAAAATCGCAGATTCCACACACACTTGACATATTCACACACATAAAACACATCACCAAGAAACACATAACACTAAAACAAGGGTCCATAGAGCATCCCCGACAGGAAGGATATCGGTGCATTGCGCACTACACCGAGGGTCCTATCCTCTCATCGGGCCTCGCGACCATCGACTGACACCATCTAATGGAAGAAATTCAAGTTCACAACAATGACAGCAGAAAAGTGGAACTCAAGACTCAAGGGACTAAACGCAAGGTTACATAGTGAGCACACATAGTGCCCAGTGTATGAACCTAGGCTCTGATACCATGTTGTAATGCCCCATCGTGTGAACCCCCCAAAGGACAATTAAACAATAATCACAGCAATTTTTTTTTTTTAAAAGTAACATAACATACATGTAATACACATTAAGTCATGACATGAATTTCATTTAAGTAGATTCATTAGCACATACATCCCTTGGGGTACACAAGGAATCATTACACGACTTAGATCCCCACAACGACAATAAAGAATAAAAGCTAAAGATATAATCCATAACAAAGTAAACATTAACAAATATCATATGTAAATGATAAAGCATTGATAAGAAACCATCTGTGTACGTAAATTCAACATATACATGAATAACTTCACACATTGAGTAACAACTGCCATGGCCATTAACCACATAAGGTTTAATGTTACATTATTATACAATGTTCTGGAGATACAATGATACAACAGTGTTTCGAAACATGAACGGAAACCATACACAAGATAACATGATGCAAATAAATAGATGAACTCAAAGTATCATAACTGGCTCCAAGACAAATACTACTCTGGAGTCACCACAACAGCACCAATCCGCACCTCTCGATCCTCGACTGGGGACCCAATGGGGTGATTAGCACGTTCCACCTGACCATGTGAGTCCGAAGACCCACCCCCCGTGCTAAGGGGCTGACAAGAAAGACACCTCAACCAAGAACATCCAAACAGGGAACCACAAGACTCAACAACATACAAAAGTATCATAAAAATCAAGGATTACAAGAGTCAACATAATAACTTAAAGTCATAAATCCCATCACATAAATCAAAGCAATGACCAATAAACAAGTAACCAAAGGATGATCATGAAACACTTCCAAATCAAACTGAATTAATAGACATAATACAATTCCAAATTGCAACTAAACAATACAATAACATCATATCACAGTACCATAAAAGTACAAGGTCATAAGTCAAATATCAATGAGATCATACAAGACCACTAAGTACACCAAAGATGTATCAAAGGCAATACTCTGTAAATCAATATAAGTCCATTCAACCACAATCTAAACCAACTCCCATAACATACTTCCAAAGGAACACAATAAAGTAAAACACCGGGCAACTAGGGGAGAGTGTCATCGCATAGTCCTACATGGGCTGTCCTGTGCTCTTCCTCCCAACTGGAGGCGCAGGTCCCATCTATGGTTGTCCTATGCCCTTCCTCCCAACTGGAGGTGCCAGTCCATAGGGTGACTCATGCGGAGCCGTAGACCTCTCTGAAGACGAGGTCATGACCTTGCCAACCACGGCCTTCTCAGCCTTCCATTAGCTACGGAAGTGCTAATGAAGATGAGGCATCCCTTTTTTATCTTATAATGATATTACTACCCAACCCTCCTAAGTTAATTATTAGGTTTTCACTTGATTAAACTCACTGGGTTATCCTGCCCTTCCTCAAACGCGCCGCCCCCACGAGGAGCCACTCTCCCTAGAGACCCAACAACATAAAACAAGAGTTGTAAATTGGCCATAATTTGAACAAAGAATCACAACATAAAAGCATGCGAGGCATTCCCATCTCGCTAACAAGTACAAAATCAGAGTCTCAACAATTCTCGTACAACCCTTTCACAACCCTTTCAAAATCCTGATACCAAAACACTTGCCACTTCAAGGGCACATAAAAGAGAGAACATCAACTGACAATCATCTCAAGCCTCTGGAAGCCAAAAAGAATGAAAACCCACAAACAAGGGTAAAATGAAGCAACACAAGTTTTTCCCCAAATAATTCCAACACAAGGATAAAATTTCCCTCAAATATGGGATTACCTCCGAAAAGCCACACAAAGAAAGTTTCATCAAACCCCATCCACAAATCAATCAACTCTAAAACACAAATACAATCCATATATCCACAATGGTGTCACCTCAAAAAGGAATCATAGAAGAAAATCAACCTTTAATTCAACAAAAATCACTCAACATCCAAAAGCCACCAATTAGGCATTCCACGGAAGACCTCAATTTTCTCCTCACAAGAACCCCTTAGAGTGGTACGTAAATCACCTTCACAAATTCAGCAACATGACAATGACAACAATAATCCATTTATATTCCCAAATAAAAACCAACCTACTCAACAACAAAACAATTACAATCTCAAGGTTCTAAATAACTATCCATGATTAGACACTCGAATTGTCATAAAGTGATCCACTAGCTAACAATCCAAATGAAATAATTAAGAATGAAAACTCAATTCAAGGAATAATTTATTTCCTTGATTCAAGTTTATAAAACTACCATAATGAAGTCAAATAGAGTTTACTATAATACTTAACCATGGTAAAAGATACACAATTCCACTATTTAAGAGTTCAGTGCAAACACCCATATTACGCGATACTCAACAAGTAGAATTATAAGGAATTTAACAATCTATACATTTCTACTCTATTTTATTTATTAAATACATTCTTCTTTGACTACATATAATAAAATCAATCCACAAAGTCAACCAATAGTAATATGCTTGCAAGCAATAATACTTTGACCAAGAACTCCACGAAAGATTGAAAATGGGACAAAAATGAAATAGTTTTCTTATTTGATTAAATTAACAATTGTGAAATGATATCCCAAGGTAGCTCCATTATTAAAGAAACATTTACTACAAAGCCCTAGCATTAAATTTTGACTCTAAAATCATGCTATCATGGCCCTACTAAAAAAAAGCTCTTACAATGCTAAATTAATAATAACCATACATGAACATCAATCCAATTAAATGCTGATCTAGGCATGTTAACTAAATTTTAGCACACGAAAAAAGTCAGTGACTACGCCTATATTGATTTATCATAATCCATATAATAATTTTCACTTTAACAATTAGCGAGTCCCAGACCTACTGAAGGTTGTTAATATGAACCGGAATTGTAAGACTTATGGTATACTAAACAAAGTGTTATGACTGCAAAACTATGATTGGGTTCAGCTAAAATTTCCACCGAGAATCAAAGATTACAAATAGCATGAGAACCGCAGTCAAGCCACTAAATCTATGAAACATGTTTTGAGCTTAACATGTAAACCATTCAGAGATTAAGGAGAAGGATGCGTTGATCAGTCGTTTGTAAATATTTTGAGTGTTAGAATGCAATAAACGGTCAGAGTGAGTCATCTACTAACAAGCATGAGAATCAGGCTTCTAAGCATTATTATTCTCAAAGAGAACTAGATATATTAAACCAAATGCACATCGCAGTAAGAAGCTAACAAGGAGAGTTAAGTTTAATGTACGGGAATGCCAACCACATAATTCATGGAAGAAAAAGCATGACTCTAAAGTGCGGTTGGTAAGCCACACAACAACATCAAGTAATTAAAGGGCAGGACACAAACAAATGGCATAAACAATCATCCACCTTAGGGGATACCGAGCACAAAGTGTGTTCATGAAATAATCCCACAATTCTCCTATCGAGAAGGAGCAAATATAAATCATAGTTGGAAGTGTGCGAGCTTCTCTCAAGGCATCAAATCCAAACAACATAGACTTAAGTAAAGCGATGGCAGGGGCAAAGCTATAAGGGGGTGCAAATATATACTGTACATTATAAGGCATTTATATCTCTCACTACGATTACAATTATCTTGGTGAACATGCGTGGAACACTGGAACCACAGGGAAAACATTTGAACAAATGACAAGGAATGCCACAAAGATCTCAAATCGAGCTATGTACTACCCAAAATTCATACGGCTAAATTCAGATCAAAGCTCTAATATTAATTCAAACAATTAAGAGAGGGATCATTTAAATCTCTACACCTTACCAAGATCAAGTGCGCCACTAACAGGTTAACAATGAAACCAAAGAGATTATTAAATTTACTACACCTTTGCAAGTCGAAAAGTTGCAGCTGAGAAAGGTGGTCGATGATTTTAGGGAGACTATTAAATTCTGTACAATGTCTCAACTCTGAATGTCATAACAGTGACAGGTTTCCAAGTATAACAGAAAGTGAATAATGGAATTTTGAAATATCGCCATCTACTTGCATTATTATCAAATCTCACTCATTATCCACAAGACAGCAGGGAAGGAGAAAGGTGAGGTGCAAATACGTGACTTAAGAGAAGGAGAATTAATGTATAAACTTTTCTTTTTGAACCAGACGCATTTATGTTTGGCAGCGAGTTTCTAGAGACGCGCTCAGATTACAGTTTGGGAGGTAAATTTATTTTCAAGTGCTGCAACTGCGATAGATTGCCAGATGAATCAAGTAGTTTATTTAAATCTATAGACTTCCTATTAAGTTCAAGTGCGCGGCTGAGCAGATTGCTGAGGATTCAGGGAGGTTATTTATACTGTGACAACATTTTGTCTTTCAAGTGTTGCAGTTGTGGTGGATTGTTAACAAAATCAAGAAGATTATTCAAACTTTAAAACTTATTCTAGACAGCGATCTATTTTCCAGAATGCCAGAAATGAATGTTATGACTGCAGGATACGCACAAATGCTATATCATGGCAGAATTTAGAAATCTTTCAAATAAGATTCGATTAGCAGGTGCGAGGAAAATCACGAAGCGTCGACAAATTCAAAGCTTTAATTGCATGAAACTTAATAAGGTAATAACTGGAATCAAGAACTTCCCTTAAGGCAAGAATAATGTATGGACATTAAGCTAAAATCAGTAATAAGGGTTGATAGTTTCACAAGTAAATCAAATACCCATCACTCGAACTGTTAAGAATTTCGAGGGCAAGGCAGATTCATCAATTTTTAACACACAAATCTTCAAGAACACGAAATTACTGATGAACATCTGAGACACATAACAAAATATAGACGTCGATATAAGATAGAATCATTCCATGTATGAAATCACAGTCAATGGAAATCGGCTACTCCAAGTCACGACAAAGGTAAGAATACTACGAAGGCTTCAAAAGGCGCAAGAGAATAAAGTTAAGATCTGACCTTAATCGAATTCCCATGAGTTACAAACTTCATAGTGATGATGATCGCCAAGTTTACACCGTCCGCCAGATTCCAAGCTTCCCCCCTATCCTCCAAAATAATTCTTGTTTATAATTTGTTTCATGGTGTCTTTTCCACTCCCCTCCGGGAACCATTCGACTTCTATCACTTATTATAATTTCTTTGATGGTGTCTTTTACACTCCCATCAGCAGACCGTTGCACTTCCATCAGTTACGATTGTAAGCCAGCCACTACCCCTATTCATTATTTTATAATTGACTCTTTAATATATGAACCAAATAGATCAACTATAAAATATTTAATAAATATTTAATAATTTAATCTTTCTTTTAGTTATAATAAAATATATTTATTTTAATAAATATTTTCACCTTAATTTATTTAAACTAAATAAATTATTAGTAGTATTTATTTAATCAAAGAAATAATAATAAAACAATTTAAAATCAAATGATACACTATCTCCCACAATTGAAAACAACACGACGATATCACAAACGGAGGGACACTACACTATGACTTATTTTAACAAGTAAAGTGAATAAATAGAAATGGGAAAGAGCTGACTAATTCATTTTCCTCTTATACTCTCATGACATCCTTTTTAAAAATTATACAAAAAATTTGGTACATTTACCAACCTCTGATGGCAAAGGTGACTATGGAGCTTGAAATGCACAATATACAATAATGATTGTATTCCATCTCAAGTCAAGTATCTAACAATATATGTAGCGACTAAGGTCCAAATCCAAGGTAAGGGAAGATTTTTTGTACCTTGTTACGAAGAATCCAAATTCTCTTCAGGTAATGAAAATTCATTCCTAGCGAAAATTGTGACTGCTTTGACTAAAAATTCTTCTCCTATCTTCAAAAAAATTGATACCTCTGTTATGTCCACCTCTGATGCATCAATCCTCAATACCCTCACAATAGCCTCATCATTTTGCAAAGTACTATCAAATTTTTGGGTCATGAGATTGTTATATTTTGTGAGTCTAAGAAAATAATCTAGGCAACCTACCTATTGGAAGATGGGAAAACATTGTCTATCTTCTAGTAGCAAACTATGAGTTGTGGGCTCTCTTCTTACAATATCACCTCCCATTTAACCAATCCTTCTTCTACTTGTTCTTTGAATGATCAACTAATTTCACTACTTTCTCTATTATGTTGTGTATTTTCTTGATAAACCAATTCAACTATGGATACTTTTTCTTTGCTATGAACTATCATTTTCTTGGTAATAGGCAGAAAATTTGAAAACAATAATGACCTTTAAGCTACCCCTCCCCACACTAAGGATGCTATTTTTCCTCAAATATCAGGTATGGAAAGGGCATGGGTAATCAATTTTAAGCATTAGAATGATGAAACATGAAGTTTAAACACGTGTATGATTAATAAATGAATACAAATTAGCAAGCTTAAATGCTAATTATGATAGTTAATGTGAGAAATACTTGTTGGCATGTTGGGAAGTGAAGGTTGCATGTGTGAAGTTTAGTGAATGCCATCATGTAGCATGGAAAAATATTTTGAAATGATATGAGGTGATGACAAAGTACTATTGGTGATTGTGTTTTGACAAGCAATTTGGCATGAGCATAACAAGTGGAAAAGAAGTGGAAGTGGTGAGAAAAAGGCTATTGAAAGTACGTGAGATAAAATTGAATAGTGGAATTTATCACATGGTATGGATGAAATAAAAATAAATTATGGTTGCTAGGGGCACAAATGAATTGATGATGATGCAAGGGCTATGATCATTTGAAGAAATAGGTCCCTTCAGAATGATATGCCCTAGGGTGTGATGTTGTAGGTGCCATAAATGAAAGTTGTGTGTCACCTATGCATGTGATAAGTGTTGTAAACTTATACCTCAAAAGTAGTAGTAGGCGAGTTGGTTGGCTTGTCTGTTGATACCTCATTTGATGTCGTGATTTTATCTATTGATTGTTTATGTAATCAAGTTCAAATTGATGTTGAAGAGTTCACAGTAAATCATCCTTCTATAGTGGCCTTTTATAAAGCTTCAATCGATGGATATTGACTAAGTGAAAACCTTACCACATTAATAGTTTTCAGATGAACTGCTCCATTGGGAAAAACTTCTTAATTTTAAATGGACCTAACCATCTTGTTTGAAGTTTTCCCTTATGATCTTTGTACCTGGAATCATAAAGTAGATCCTAGTCACCTTTGTTGAAGTGTTTTGTCTTGATAAAGTGATCATGCCATTGTATCCTCTATTTTTGCACAATCTTAGTGTGGTGAATTGCTTCCATGTGTATCTCATCTAAAGCATTAGGACTATGCAACCTCTCCTTCTGTGTTGTTGATATATCCATCCCTAATTGTACAGTTGTTCAAAGAGTCTTGTACTCAAACTCAATTGGAAGGAAAACCTTCTTTCCATACACCAATTCATATGGTTTGAAGCCTGCTATTGTTTTCCAAGTTGTCTTGTAAGCCCAAACTGCTTCAGGTAACCTTGTTTCCCAATCTTTTTTGTGGAGCTGTACTATTTTTGTAAGAATGTTCTCTATTTTTTTGTTAGAAACCTCCAATTGTCTATTAGCTTGAGGGTGGTAAGGAGTAGATTTTCTATATTTTATCTCATATTCTTGTATCAATTTATTGATGAGATCTTATATAAATTTAGAACCTTCATCTATCACTATTTTCTTAAGAACACCATATCTTGTAAAGATATCTTTATAGAGAAACTTAACAACATTTCCATCTCTGGTAAATTGCAAAGCATTGACCTCTACCCACTTCTTAGGGTAATATATATAGAACAATATATATTCTTTCTTGCTTGATGTAGGTGTTATAGGACCGATAAAATCTAGCCCCCACTTGTCAAATGGTACTATGAAAAGTTGTGACTGAATTGGCATTTTATCTATTTTAGTAGGTCATCCCATTCTCTGACATTTGTCACACCTTCTTGTGTATTTGATTATATCCTTATGAATTGTTTGCCAATAATAGCTAGTGTTCAAGATTTTAAAAGTTGTCCTTTTTGTTGCAAAATTTCCTCCATAAGGTTCATCATGGTATGCTTTGAGAATGCCATAGACTTCATCTTCCTTGATGCACCTCCTCATTATATTATCAGTCCCTATCTAGAATAGATATCTAGCTACCCATGAATAAGGAAAAATTCTCTCAAATAAATTTTTATTTTCCATTGGTGAGAGTTGTGATGGTGTTTTCCCTACAACTAGATAGTTAGCTGTGTTTGCATACCAAGGTGTCTGCAAAGAGAGGGAAAATAAGTGTTTATCAGGAAATGAATCATCCACAATATCTTCTTCTTATTTTGTTGGTAGTCTTAAGAGAAATTCTGCTACTACATTATCCTTTCCTAGTTTTTCTACAATTGTAATATCAAATTCTTGAAGTAGCAATAACCATCTCACAATTTTTCCCCCAAATATTGGCTTATTCATCAAGTACCTAATTGTTTTATGGTCTATATGAATGAATACAAAGTAGCCTATGATGTAGTTCCTAAATTTATTGATTGCATAGACCACTACCAACATTTCCTTTCCAATAATTGTGTAATTGAGTTCTAAACCTTGAAGATTTTTTTTGATATAGTAGATAACATATTCTAAGTTTCTTTCTTTCTATCCTAAGACAACTCCTATTGCAAAATCAGATGCATCAATGTGAATGTGAAAATTTATGGTCTAGTGTTTCCATCTCAAGAATGGATTCTTAGTAAGTGTTTATTTAAGGGCTTCAAAGGCATTTTGGCAAGTAGGTGTCCAGTCAAATTCTAAATCTTTCGATAAAAAAATAAACAAAGGTGTTGCAATCTTACTGAAGTCTTGTATAAATCTCCTATAGTATCCAACATGACTAAGAAAGCTTCTAACATCTTTTTGTTTTTGAGGAATAGGTAGTGTGTAAATTACCTCAATTTTGTTTGGGTCTACTTGTATCCCCTTGTTGTATACAAAGTGTCCCAAGACTACTCCTTCAGTCATCATCATGACAAATTTCTCATGACTTAAGCATAGGTGGTGATCTTGACATCCTTGTCTAGTACTTTCTCTAAGTTAGCGAGTGCTTCCTCATAAGTGTTCCCATTGGTTGTAAATTCATCCATGTAAACTTCCATGGAATCATGAGTAAAATATGAGAATATACTCAATACTTCCTTTTGGAAAGTGGTAGGGGTATTGCATAGCCCATTTGGTAACACAAAATAGGCATATGTACCCCAAGGTCACGTAAAGGTTGTCTTGTCTTGGTCCTCTAGAGCTATTTTGATCTCGTTATAACCATTGAACCCATCCAAGAAGGAGAAATATTGTTTTTTTGCTAATGAATCCAACAGTTAATCAATGAATGGAAGGGGAAGTGGTCTCTTTTGGTTGTTGCATTTAACTCTCGATAATCAACACATACTCTCCATTTCCATCCTTCTTGGGTACAATTACTAATGGAAACACCCACTAACAGTCAAAGATTGGATATATGAACCTTGCATCTAGTAACTTTTGTAATTTTCCTTAACTATGTCACGCACAGTTGGCTTCATTCTTCTTTGAGGTTGTCTCACCAATTTGTAGCCTTTGTTAATGTAAATTATGTGCATGAATAAGTTAGGGTTTATTCCCTTCATGTCATGATAATCCCATGCAAATTTGGTTGTGTGTGCTTGCAACATGTTCAACAATAAAGACTATTGTACAAAAATCAATTGACTGCTTACATTTAATGTCCTACCTAGCGTAATCTCAACTGTCAGGGCTAATGTTTTGACAGAGGCAATATCAAGTCCTATTATATTTGAAGTGCAATTATGGGGCAATAACGTATAGAAAAACTGAGAGATGGACTCAGATGCATTGGCAAGGATTATGTTTTACAAAGGGTTTCCCAAGCATGTTAGACAATCATATTGTTGTGGGATCTTCCATAATTTTTGCATAATGTTTGGAAGTAGTTTATCCTCATTGTGTGTTTCCAACATAAAACTATGTTCAATAGTCATTAATGTTTGTAATGAGTATTGATCATCCTCATCTAGGGCAGGCCATATAGTTTGATCCAAATCTATATGCGGTTGTGCAGGTGGGTATACGACTAGTTTTTTGGTCACATTTCCATTGGAAATGATCATGTTCCCAAACCTACAACCTACGAAGGAATTTTTAGTAGCCAACCAAGGTCTCCCTAGGATTAGGGGTATCCTGCAAGGTTTTCTTTTGGTTATAACACCATAAAGTTTGTAAGGTATTCCAATGAATCCAATGTGATAACAAAGTCTTCTATAATTCCCTTTGGTTTTACTATAGACCTATCTTCTAATTATAACACAATAGGTGTAGGTCAAAGCTCCATTAATTGCAGTTGCTTCATGATTTCTTCATGGTTTCCTTTTTCATCACATTGATGGTTTCTCCTTGATCAATTAAGGTATTCTTGATGAGAGTCCCATTTATTTGGACATCTACAACAAGGCTCCCAGGGTCTACATATTTAGGGACAACTATATTTCCTAACATAATATATGCAAGCTATCCTAAAACATGCACAGTCTGAGGGTCCTTTCGATTTCTGCCTAGCTTCTTAAAGCATAACTCTCTCACTATTATTTTAAATTGGTACTTCCTTAATTTCCTATATAAGGGGTATCTTTATGCAAACATCTCAAAGTTGTTCTAATAGATCAGATTCAACTTCAAAATGATGCTTTGTATAGTTAGTCTTTCAAGGAATGGGGGTTATGGACTTATGTTGGTTGGTTTAACTTGATTTTTTTTAGGTTCCTCAAGTTGATTGTCCATGGTTTATGCTAGGAATTCCTCATAATTCAACTTTTTTATATGAGGAGATGAAGGCCTAGCTAACATTTTCCCTAATCTAAGGTGGACATCACTCACCTCAACCCCATAAGTAGGGTATTGGATGGTTTTGTTAGCATAAGCCTATTGGATAGGGTTATTTTTGGGGTTAGGTACAAGTTGTGTTGGAAATTGAGGTGCTCTTAGAGGTGATGGTTCAGCCATGGCTGAATTTTGCATTATGACAGGTTGTTTGGCTGCAAGGGATGTTGTAGTTGTGGGTAATTTGTATTTTGGTTTTTCCATTGTTGACCTCCTTGTCACTTTGATGGCCATTGGTTTTGTTAGGGTGGCCACTAGGAATTTTAGTTTGGACCTTGGTAATGTTGTGGTTGCCACCTCATGTTTTATTTTGTTGATTCCAATTAGAGGCTTGGGATATTGGTCATTGTGGATTTTTCACATTAGTCCAGGGCCAAAGGTCCTAATTTGAAAAGTTTGAATTACTACCTAGAAATGACATATTGTATTTCAAGGGATATTGAGGCATACCCTATCTTGGTTGCCAAGGCTTGCATTGGGAAATGTAAAATACTTGGACTTCTTCATCATCCAAGGCATGAAACTCTGGCTTCCCTTGTTTTCTTCTGAGATGCTTGTCAACTTTTTTCATTTGCAATTGATCCTCTTCTGACAACAATGTGGACACAATTCTTCTAGGGAAACCTCTTATTCTTCTTGCTTCTTCTTGATATGGAGGGTATCCAGTTGGGTAGCCAAGTGGCTAATGATGTCCTCCTTCATGTTGGATAGAATATGCTCAGTTCCACCCTTGAAACTCTAGTGGATGGCTTGTTGAGAGGAGAGGTTCTATCACCCCTGGTCTTCTTGATGAATGACCTGGAGTAATTTTTGCAAACTTTATAAATCTCATCAAAAGGTAGATGAGAGATGTCTCCTACTCTAATGATATTTAGAGCATCCATGAAATCTTCATGGACCCCCCTTAAAATACCAATTTTAAGGAGTCAATAGAAAGTTTGTTTTGATGTGATTACTTGTGGAAAAACTAAAACCTCTCAACATAATATTCCAATGACTCATCTTCTCTCTTTGAAAACCTAAAGATGGCATCCCTCTTTCTATTTGTGCCTTTGTAGTAATCTTGATATTTCTCCAAGAATTTTTTCTTCATTGTATTCCAATTGCGAACAACATTCTTCCCAATCCCATGAACCAATATAAAGCAACATCTTTCAATGTAGTTAGGAACAATTTGATTTGGTGAACATCTATTTTGTAGCATAGCTTCTTCATAGCACATCAAACTCAAAAATAATGGTTTCTAGATCCTTTGTAACCAATCCATAGAAAATGGGGAGTGTTGAAGGAAGTATATTCTTCAGAGCAACAACCCTTTCCTAGTTCATTATTGGGAATTCAAACGTTACATGCTCTACTAGATCTTGCACTGTTGCATCACCCATGTTGTCAAAATGTCTTCTAGAAGTCTCCTCTATATTTGGTGTAGCTACCAGTGTAAGGGATAATTCTTCTTCATTGATTCCCTCAATATCTTAACTTTTTCCACCAGTTTCTTCAATTGCTTCATGTATTGAAAGGAGAAATCTTCCCAAAGTGTCTCTCTACCTCTGCATACAATGGTTCTATCTTTTTACATCAGTGGTTCCTGCACATTGTTAGTAAATAGTGTTGTTGTTGATGCCTAAATACCTATTTACCCTAATACTAAGATAAAGTTTAATATCCTATAAAATATTGAAAAGAATTTAAAACACACAAATGAATCCTGAACTTAGCACCATCCCTGGCAATGACACCAAAAATTTGGAGCCAACTCTAATGCCTAATTGGTTCCACTGGTATGCACACAACTTAGAGGACCTGAGGATCCATAACTAAACATTTCATCATTCACAAGAGGATTGCATTAAATTATTGACCAAGGAGTCATAAGACTTTAGATAGTGTTGGCATAGTATATGCATTCACATATTCTAAAAATCCTACATCAATGGATTATAGGCGAACAAACATATGCAAATAAAATAAAAGTTTGAAATCAGAATAAACTACTAATTCAAAAAATAGAGTAAAAGAATATAAACTGCTACCTTATGCTATGGGTACCCAATTATTAAGACTATAACTATCAACCATCAAATTGTAGTTTCCTAACTTAACTAATCCTCTGAAGTATGAAACATAAAATTAAGCTACATAGTCTAATTCATGAATTGTAACACATTCATTCATAATCATATAACTTAAAATTATTAATGAAATTCATAATGCATCATTTAATTTAACAAGTGAAATTAAAGTGGTTCAGTAGTACCTCAAGTGGCCCTTGCTTGAGTTGTTGCTTCCACAAGATTTTTTCAAACACTCACTCAACAAATCATAATATCAAATCAATTCTCTTTTATTGCATTCTAAACACATAACTATTACACAAAATCTAAGAGAAAATATGTTGAAGATCTTTGTTCAATAACACACATTCTATATTCATAATATTGTTGCTACTACTAGTGCTACTAGATCTCCTCCTCGACAGGGGATCCTAT
>VDFB02292538.1:0-39487 GCA_007258455.2 Sequoia sempervirens
TTCAATCAATATATCAATCGGGGACTTAAGTTGTAATTCAAATAGAAAATGAATAATAATTATTTATTAAATTCAAAGTAAAGCATAATTTATATTGGTGGAAAGCTAAGAATCTCATTTAATAATCATTTTCATTTCATCAATTTTGGGTAAAAAAATTTATTAGCCACATGGGCCATCATATCAGTTACATATCGCCACTTTTTGGCCCATCATGATCCTGCACATACCCTGTCCTTATAGTGAATTCCCTCTCTCTATGAGAACCCTTTAGCCACCAATCAAGCATTGTATTTTTCAAGTGTTCCATCAGCTTTGTATTTGACTTTGTAGATGTATTATTAGCCTAAGGGTTTCTTCCTTGGTGCAAGATTTGCTAGAACCCAAGTATTGTTCTTCAAAAGACTAATGTTTAGATTCTATAGCCTTTTCCCATTCAGGTTTACCTTTCACCTTAGAATATTCTTGGGATTTTTAAACACTCTAAGTGTTGGCCATAAGTTAAATATTAATTGTATTATGCTTTCTCTTACCTCTAGATAATCTACCATCAACAAGGTCATGATCGTGAACATAACCAATGAGCTTCAACGATCACTTAGGATAGGGAGGAGAGGCATCTTCTTCTAGAATAGGATGATTATAAGGTCATGCCTAGGAGATTCCATCAGTTAAAAATCAATCATAATCCCTCCATTTAGGTGGAGCTAATGGAATCCTAACACCCAAATCCTTAGTCTTCAAAGGATGATTCTCATGAATCTTGATGGGAGAAGTGAGTTGAAAGGGCCCACCTTCTTCAACGAATTTTTTTTTTATTGATTGTTAGACAATGAGTGTCCACATAAATCAACTAATACACTTTATGATTGTCATTGTATCCTGTCAGAATAAAATTTTTGCATTTAAAATATAGCTTGGTTCTCTTTGAATTTAGAATTGAAACATACACAGTAGAACCAAAATTCTTGAGATGGTTGATTCTTGATTTCCTCCCAGACCATGCTTCCTCTAGGGTTATCTTCTTGATAGCCTATGTTGGAGACATGTTAAGAAGGTATACAAAAATATATACTACTTCAACCCAAAATTTCTTGGGAAAATTTTTGTTCTCTAACATACAATAGAATTTTTTTGTAATGTTATGGTTCCTTCACTCAACAGTTTCATTCTGGTGAGGGGTATAGGGTGTGGTAAGTCGATGCTTGATACCATGTTTAGAAAATAAGTCAGTAAATTGGTTGGAGTAGAACTCAATCCCATTTTCTGATCTAAGAGTGATGATTGGACATCTTAGCTCTTTTTCATCCAATTCTTTAAACTTCTTAAATTCATTAAATACTTCTAATTTTTCTTTGAGCAAAAAAACCCATATTTTCCTATTGAAATCATCAAAAATTAATGGAAAACACCTGGCAAGAGGGATTGATGTAGTATTCATTGGTGCACAAAAATTCACGTGAACCATCTAAACAACCTTCAATGCTCTCCAAGATCATCCTTCTATAAATTGAGTTTAATGTTGCTTCACTACGTAGAAATCTCCACATACACCATTTGTCTACTACTAAATCTTAGATAATCCTCCTACCAAATTCTCCCAATCTAGCTAAGAGTGTTAGGCTATATTGAGATTCCCATACTTGTAATGCCAAAGAGTGTTGATGGATGAACTCTTCATAGCCATCACATGCTCTTGATACTCTCTAGTATCAACTAGTCAATACAAACCATGATCTTTGAGCCCAACTACAATAGTTTTCTTGGAATCCTTACCAACAATGTGACACTTGTGGGAATTGAAGATGATTTCCAACATCAAAAAGTGGCACATAATCTAACACAAACAGAGAAATTGATCTCCATGCCCAGAACATAGTATATATTGCAAAATATGAGATTTCTCCCACTAGATGTGATTTGAACATTCTCTTTACTAAAAATTATATAATATTTTCCACCACCAAAGATTAAAGAATTGAAGCAAGCCTTATACTCTATGAACTATCCTCTCCTATGAGTAAAATGTCAAGATGCTCCAAAATCAATGTACCACATCAATGATTTGACATGATTTACTTGAATTTAGCCATAAATGCATAAAAGAAAAACTCCTTCTACTTAGAATTTTTTGCAACATGGTCCTTCAATTGAAACTATCCTTGCTTGGATCTTTAATAAGCCAAGTACAATATTTCTTCATATGGCCAATCTTACCACAATAGTGGCATGTGATAAACTTCTTAGACCTATCCTTAAATTTTCTTTACACTTTCTGCACAACTTTCCTTTACATTTGTATTTAGCAATAAGGCTTATTCAACACTAGGTGTGTCACTACTGCTCCCAAAGTACTTCTTCCACCTATCCTGCTACAAGAGATTATTGCATAGGTCAAAATTGGTGGAGGTAATTTTGAGAGTTTCAATGAAGTGCTTTTAGGATCATGGTAATAATTTTAGTGTGATGAACAACATATCCTCTTCTTCCATCTTGGAACCAACAAACTTTTGTTGATTGTGAATGTCTTTTATTTTCAAGAGGTGATCCTACAAATACATCTTGTCATCCATCATAATAAAAGAAAAACTTATTTTTAAGGAATAAATCTATGCCCTTTTTTGAGGTTTCATGTAGATCCTTCAAGTTTTCTCAAATATCTATAGCAGTCTTACCATATGGTAATTTTAGAAGCATCTCATCAGTGATCAATAATTTGAGTAGCATGACCACCTCTCAATTACTTCCATCATATTTTTCCTGGTCTTTTCTTCTAAGTATGAGACATGCTTCTATACAGAAAATAATTGAATCTAGAAAATGGTACTTGAAAATGGTGAGCATCCTTTGTTTCTAGGTATTATAATGTTTCTCATTGAATTTCTAGCTACTTTCCAATATTATGTTGGTCAAATATGCCATTCCTCCTATTTTATAAAGGCACAAAAAATAAGGTAATTATCTCAAACAAATCCTAAGGAAATAAATTGGCACAAATCCCATTATTTGAAAAAAAACATAAAAAAAAAATGCTCAAACCTGCAATCTTATATAAAAATTGAGAATTTTTTTTGCAAAAATTTAAATACCTAGGTCTAAAACCCTACGCATTGGAAAGAGGGCATGATTTAAAAAAAAAATCTGTCAAAAAATGGTTACTTCATAAAAGACATGATTTTGTCCAAAAAATCGTCAAAAAAAAATGAAAACACTACAAAAACCATATCCGTGATGATTTCAAAAAAGATTTTTTAGAAAGATGTCAAATAATAATTCCATGTCACATTGAAGAAAAAATGCAATCGTCTAGGAAACAATGCCTTAAAAAAGCCCATGAATTTTGTAGACATACATAGAAGAAGACATGATTTTTGTAGAGGTCATCAAATGTAGCCACAAAATTGAACACCCAAAACCATGAAAATATAGGCACAAAACCCATGTCCATAGACCATAGAGTCACATAGAAAAAATAGGATAAATCTGTTATTCAAAGGTTGCACAATTTACTCAAAAAATTGCCACAATTGTTTTTAAGAAAAAACATTGCAATTTTGAAGCACAAACCCATGAGATTTGAATTTCTAAGAAAACCCATGATTTTTAGAGAAATCCTTGCACAATTTTTAGCATTGAAACCCCCAAGATTTGTATAAAAAAATAGTGCTATTTCTCTCAACCAAAAAACCCACAATTTTTAATTAAAAAAATCAAACAAAAACTTTTAAAAAAATCAAAATTTCTTAAGTAAAAAGCCATAAATTTTATTGCACAATTTTTTTCCAAAAAAAAGCCTATTCTCTAATACCATAAAATTTTAATCGATCATTTGTATTAAACAAAGGAGAGGAATACTTCTTTGTAATAAATTACAAGACAATATTTTTGTAGTAACGAAAAAAGTATCCCTTCTTCTTTTCCCTTACTTCTTTGGGCCTTCCTTGTGAACTAGGCTTAATATTGCCTTGATTTAGTGTTGTAATGTGTTTAACACATTCACATTAGGTCTTGGACTATTTTGAATTAATGAACATAAATGGTACATTGCTAAAGTGCTGTGAATTGTTATAACTCAGTTTCACACTTTTCTAAGGTTTTATTAATTAAATACACCTAATAAAAAAATCATCTTTCCTTATTTTAAATAAAGTGTTGTAACCCACTTTCACACTTTTCTAGGCTTTTCATTAATAATTTGGCTTTCTTGTGCTTTAATTGGCCCTATTTTATATCCACAAGCCTCATTTAATGCATATTTTTGAGGATAATCCTGACACCAATCATTAGCCAATCATAATTCAAGTGTATCAAGCTTGAATGGCCTAGATTTAGTGATTTGGGACTCATTTTCCACCTTGGGTGAATGAGTCACACCTAAATTTTTGGGTCTCAAACTTTATTTTACACATTTCTAAGCATTTTTAAATTGGTCCCAAAATTTAGGCCTAGTGGGACTCATTTACCACCTTGGGCGAATAAGTATTTTGTTGTCCAAACTAAAAATTAATTCAAATTTTTGGAGGGATTTTATCCTCCTACATCTGATGTCGACTTGTAGTGTTGTAATTCTAGAAATTCTTGCACAACTGAGTATAAATACAAGGTTATTTCATTCAATGTCACCTAAGAATTTTGTGAGAGCATTTCATATAGAAAGTTTGAGTTCACAAGAGAATTCAAGCATTTTCAGGACAATTCAAGAGTATATTATCAAGCATTTTACAGTAGCATTCAAGCATCAATCATCATGTCAAGGATTTCATGCATTATGTTATTTTAAAGCTAACAATTGTGGTGTAGGATTTTGTGATTCAAGCAAGCATTACATTCAAGATCTATCCAATTCAAGCAAGAATCCAGGTCTACATCCATTAGAGACATTACATGCATTTTCATAGCATTCCTCTACTAGGGTTTGGTGAGTTGAAACATTGTCATTTGTTCATTCATCATTCTTCATTCTTATTTGATTTCATTTCAAGGTTCAATTACCAACTATGGGTTTGACCAAGGAAAACCCCTATTCACTAACTCAACAATATGTTTCCCTCTCGTTTGTGTGTGATTTTTAGGTCTAGGTTGTAAATTTTTGAAGGAGCATGATTGGAGAAAAGTTACAAATCATTCAAAGTTGTCAAAGTTGTCATCAAGTCTTGGAGAACCTTGCAGAAGACCTACAGGTTGGAAATCAAGGTTTCAGATCTGAAAATCAATTAGGAAGAACATAGTAGATAGAGAAGAATAGGATCAGCCTTTGAAGTTTTAGAAAATCCCAATTGGATTGATTTTCCACTTTGGGCGAATGAGTCCCAATTCTCAATCAATTTTTAGATTTTTGCAGATTCAGATACCCTCTTGGTAGATTTCTATTCCTGCATAGTTTTCAAGAAACTTGACTAATTCACCAAGCTTAGTGAATGGGTCCCACTCAACATTAAAACTATAATTTCCAATGTTTTAGAGCTCCTTCTAGTCATTTCCAATTTCCCAAGTGCACATCCTCCCTTCTATAGCTTTATGTTTTGCTTCACTTGCATTTCTAGGTCATTTTGTAGTGCATTACATTCAATTAGGGTCTTGCAGTTCATCTTGCATTTCATTATCTTTTCCAAGTCTAAACTTGGTGGTGAAACCCTTATTAGTTTGCATTTAGCCCCTAGGACAAGCCTATTACAAGATTTCTTTCTCTTTTGCATTGAGATGTTTAGGGTTATCCTTGAATGTAGCAGGTGGAAAGTGGGTATGCTTTGTGTTCTAAATCATATGAAATCATCCATCCCACATTTCATATATAAAATTTTGGTGAACCTACATTTAGAAAATTAAAATTCTGATTTGGAGTGCATTATCATCCTATACCTTGCTTACATTAACATTGCATTGGTTAATTTGCATTCTAGGGTTTTCAATTTTTGCACTTGTGAAAGATCATATAGCTTGCATTTGTGCATCTCATTTCACTAAAAATCACACAAAATTTGTATTTACATTCAACATACAGATCATAAAACATAAAAATCATACAATTCAACTGAAATTTTTTGAATTTTTTTTTTTTTTAATTTCATGGGGACTCATTCGCCACCTTGGTGAATCAGTCCCAACGTAGATTTTTCACTACATTTTTTGGCTTTTAAAGTTTAGTTTCTAACTTTCTATTTTATATTATTTCCTTTCTATTTTAGTTTCCAAAATTTTTGTCATAAGCATTTTATTGTTCTTAGCTTATATTGCATTTAGTAGCCCTTGTATGAGTATTCGGTGTCATATTGCTAATACAGTAGTGAGACGAAGTTCGAGACTCATGTCATCTCGTGATAACACAATCGTTGTGGATCTTGGGTTGTCTGGCTCTTTCACTCCTAGTATTGACATTAGTACAGTAGGTATGGAAAATACCTTTAACAACTCTTTACCTTCAAGTACTATGCAAGTTGAAACAAGGAATGATAGTTTCCTACAAGAAAAAATAATTCAAATTCATGAGGACCTAGCAAACTTACATCAAGTGCAAAATCACAACATTTCAACTACAGCCATCCCTACTATAGATAACATTCACTCAATGCTTGAAAGTAAAGATAGACTTGAACTTGTGAAAAACATGGTTCAAATCTTTGGAAACACCTCATCCCAACTACTAGTTGTCCTTTACCAACACACAATGTCACAAGCCAATGAGGAACTCAAATTCCTCCTCCCACAACAATTGCCTCAATACCTACCTATACCAACCCTTAAGTCACAACAACAATGCAACAAACTAGTAATGTGATTCCTTCTGTGGGTATTTCTGCTAGCATCAGTAGTTACTTTGTGGCATCACATGTCATATCTCCTACCACTTTACCACCTATAAGAATTCCATTCACTTTTCCTTTGAATGCATAAACCCCTTCACCTTATTCATTTCCATCTCATAACACAAGCAATGACCCTCTCATTAATCAACTCTTCCAAACCATTTCATCCCTTAAAAAAAAAAAATTCAACCATCAATAAAAATCAAAATGGCCCACCTACATATTATGTCAAAAGTAGTCCATTTTTCTTGGAGATATTCCAAAAATTGATGCCACAAGGTGTAGAAGTTCCTATATTTGATAAATATGAAGAAAAGGGAGATCCTTCTAACCATGTTAATGCTTATACTGCCTTATGCAATGACTTTTTCCTTGATGATAAACTCTTAGCTAAGCTATTCCCTAGGTCCTTGAAGGATATTTCCTTGGAATGGTTTTCCTCTTTACCAAACAACTCAATTCATTTATTTCATGAAATTTTTGAGGCATTTGTTAATCATTTCCAAGCACATATGACTCCTAAGATGACCTTGGCTGATTTGATGAGATGCAAGAAAAAAGAAGAAGAAAAGATAACTGACTTTATCTCACACTATCAATCACTTTATTCCCAAATTGATATCAAGGTTCCTGACCCTCACCTTCGAAAGATGTTCATAGAAAATTTTCAAAGAAAGATTCAAGACAAGCTCACCATGATGAAATTCACATCCTTCATGCACTTGTGTACTGCCCTCCGTGATTATCAAAATTTGGTTAGTAGTCAAGATACAAACTCCACTTCTAGCCAAACTAAGAAGTCTAAGCCCGCAAACCAAAACAATTCCCAACCCTTTAGAAAAAAAAAAAAAACATTTCCTTCAATTCAATCCCCCTCAAAAACCAACTCAAAATACCAATAACCAAGTATTCATTGTTAAAGTTGTGATACCCTTTAGCTATAGGGACTCGAAAAGACAATTCACTCCCTTACCCGATACCCTTCATAATACAATGTCCCAACTCTTAGAACAACAAATGATTACCTTTCCTCTTGTCAAAACACCTGATCCTAATAAGCCTTTACCCCTAATCTTTAAATCAAATTCTTATTGCCACTATCATCAACAAAATGGAAATTACATGAAACACTGTAAGCATCTTAAACATCTTATGCAAGACTTCATTGATTTCTGTCATATTTTTATTGGAGGTGTTAGTGATCAAGGAAATAAGTCCATTTCCCTTCCAAACCAAAACTTGAAAATCTTTACCAACCCCATGCCCAAAAATACTATTTCATTTGTCAAATCTAGAAAAACTACAAAGAATGATGTGATGAATTTTGATATAGATGATGATAACAATGATTATATTCAACATGACCCTATAGATGATGATCCTATGGATGACATGGTAGGAGTGATAGACATCATTCCTCGTAAGGGTAAAAATAAGAATCCTCTTGAAATTACTTTCTCCTCTGAGGATATAATTAAAAATACACCTGATGGTCCTCTTTACATAGCCAGTTGTATATATGAAAAACCCACTAATGGGATACTAATAGATCCCACCTGTGGAGATAATGTGATCATCGAGGAATTCATACTTTTGTATGAGCTTTATCAAGATATATATGATAAATTGAAAGCATGGATCAAGACACATGATGGTTTTTCTTTTCCTATGATGGGATCAATGACCCTACCATTGCAATAGGACCAAAAATATCAGATGTCTCATTCTCCATCATGCTGTTGTTAGATCAATTTCATGTGAAGCTAGGCTACCCATGGCTTCCCTCCATGAAATTTGTCCCTTTTGTTGTACATAAATGCTTAAAGATTCCCTTTGAAAATGAAATCTTCATCGTCCATCATAGTGGCTTCAACCCTTTGTCCTCTAAAGGTAACTTCTCCTTAGATTTCTTTTGGCCTAGGCCTATGGAACCTATAAAACCATGATAAGACTTCTTTTTCTTGTCTTATCAAAAGTTCAAGGTAAAGAAGATAGTAGAACTCTCTCTGAAACATGTCTCCACCTACCATCTAGCCTACTATCATTGATGAAACCACACTTGAACCAAAAGAAATTCCAAATGACCAAAACCAACCTAAGATAGAACCTTCGCCTACATCCTATAAAAGACCAAGAGATAATGAAAATAATCTCGTCACATCTCCTTGAATAAAATAGGTTTACAAATTCAAAGAGAAATTCATTGAACAACCTCACATGGTTCCTTTCATTCCTCCCCTTAGGGAAGAAAATAAACCTATGGTTTGATCAACCCACTCCTACACAAACATAACTTGAAAAAAAAACTAAAATAAATAGAGGTGCTAGAGAGTATAGGCATAGACTTTGTTCCCTTGCTCGTAGGTTACATGAAGAAATAAACAAAAAATCAAAATCCAAACTTGTCTGAAGCAATGTAGGATGACCCTACTCCCACCACAAAACAAAAAACTCCAATACAACAACCACAACAAGAGTTTAAATTTTCCATGGACATTATCCTCCAACCTCCTATTTTGATTGACTTGGATGATGATGACGAGGTTGCTAAAATTGACGAAGAGGTGCATAATGAATTGAATATATTTTTTTCCTCTTCCATGAGCTTAAATGAAAATTATCCTAAGAAGAGTGTTGAACATGGTACCGATCCTAGTTCGACACTTTCTACTATAACTTTAGCTAGTTTCCCACCTTTGGTATACAATGATCATGATTTGGAGGTGGATGACCTACTTTAGGTTTACTTGCTTCTACCTTACTAGTCTTTTGCATTATTTATTTTTCATTTTATTTTGTGTGATTGCATGTGTGTAATGTGATCCCATGTGATGTTTTGTTTCATGTTCTCTTTCTCTTGTGATATTCCTATATTTGTACCTTCATTCTTCTCTATGTCGTCGATCTTTTACTTTTCTCTCTTTATCTTTTTCATTTGTCTTGTTTTTTCCTTTTAGGGATTGCACAAGGCGTCTAGACATTCATGTCTCTTCCATGTTGACCCAAAATCTTTTCTTTATCTTTAAATATTTTTCATTTTTCTTATGTTTTCCTTTTGGGGATGATGCAAGGCATTGAGATGTTCATGTTTCTTCCATGTTGACCTGAAAGGCTCTCTTTGTGTCATTTTTCTAGTTCTATGTGTATTTGGGGAATTATTATAGTTCTGAGCTCTATAAAAATATTGTAGAAAGAACATACTAACCCAAAATCCATAGATCCCTTATATGTTTAGTGTTTTCATTTTTGGGGCAACCCCTCCCTTTTCTATTTTCTTTTTGCATGATGTAGATTTACTTGAAAACATATGGCTTGGCATAGGGATTTTCAATTTAGCTCTCATGTCTTCTTTGTTTGCATTTATCATTTGCTACTTTAAAGTGATTGCTCACTGCATGGTGTTTAGCAATTTCTCTAAAGTGGGGGTATACATTAGCATTATTCTTCTACATTTTTCTTTTTCATGGTTCATGATGCAGTCTTTTTATTTCATACAATACATTTTTTGATTTATGGATGACATTGGGTGTGATGTCCTTCAAGAGCATGATCTCTCTTAGAATATTACATTTCTCTTGGTTTCTTGATGTGACACACTGCATCCCCTAAGTGTTGAATCTTTTATTCTTTGATTGGTCCTCTCTTGGATACATTACACACAATGTACCCTAAGTTAAATACCTCACATGAACTAAGAAAGACTCCTTTGAACATTCCATATTTTGTATTTTTCATTTTGCATTTATATGGACACCTTGTATAACACAGTTTGCATGCCTGTGGAGCCATCCTATTTTTTCATGAGATCCAAGCATACAAAATTTTATTTGTCTTATTAAGCTCAAAAACCATTTTTGTGTGGAACCTTATCAAAGTCATTAGGATGTAGAAATTTGGTATGGTTTGAGCAAGAAGCTTGACTGAGGCATGAATTCCCCATCACCACTCATGTGTGTGTGATTGCATACCAGCCATGAGTGTACATTTCTTACCTTCTAGGACTTCTCACCTAGTGAACAAATAGGAGTTCCATTTCCTTAGAGTGAGTATGATTTTTTGGGACAAACAACCTAGATCTAATCCACATAGCGTTAGAAAAGTTGTCGAAGCTTGATCCAACTCTTTTATCTTTTACCTTCTCTTTTTTCATCTTTGATAGTGAATTCTTGTTCTTTGTTGTTTCTCTTATATTATTCTCGAGTGTGTGTTCTTTTGTACCTATGTTGGTTTGT
This sequence comes from Sequoia sempervirens, assembly GCA_007258455.2. Lineage (NCBI taxonomy): Eukaryota > Viridiplantae > Streptophyta > Pinopsida > Cupressales > Cupressaceae > Sequoia > Sequoia sempervirens. The sequence continues at coordinate 11,036 of VDFB02292538.1, forward strand.
CGTGGGATCTTGATCCTAGGGGCTTGGCCACCCCCTGTGATATTTGTCATCCTTTGTCATCCACATTGGTGCATTTGGACCCCTCTTGGTGCATATTTGTCTACTTTAGTGTGAGTTTGAAGCAAGTTCCTCCTCTCACTAAAGTGAGGGCTAAATGTGGTAATGGAAAAAGTATCCCTTATGCTTTTCCCTTAGTTTTTTGGGCTTTCCTTGTGAACTAGGCTTAATATTTCCTTGATTTAGTGTTGTAATGTGTTTAACATGTTCACATTAGGTCTTGGACCCTTGTGAATTAATGAACATATAAATGGTACCTTCATAAAGTGTTTTGAAGTGTTGTAAAGTTTACTTTCAAACTTTTCTAAGGTTTTATTAATTAATTACACCTAATAAACCTCTTTTTAATCAAAAGAAACTTTAATCTTTCCTTATTTTAAAGTGTTGTAACCCACTTTCACACTTTTCTAGGCTTGTCATTAATAATTGGGCTTTATTATGCTTTAATGGAACTATTTTACATCCACAAGCCTCATTTAATGCATCTTTTTGAGGATAATCCTGACACCAATCATTAGCCAATCATAATTCAGCTGTTTGAGGCTTGAATGGCCAAGATTTAGTGATCTGAGACTCATTCAACACCTCAGGAGAATGAGTCCCACCTATATTTTTGGGTCTCAAACCTCATTTTACACACTTCTAAGCATTTTTGAAATTGTGCACAAAATTTAGGCTTGGTGGGATTCATTCGCCACCTTGGGTGAATGAGTCCTATGTGGTCAAAAATCAAAATTAACTCAAATTTTTGGTAGTATTTTATCCTCCTAGATCTGATGTCAACTTGTAGTGTTATAATTTCAGGAATTCTTGCATAATTGAGTATAAATACAAGGTTCATTCATTTATTTTCATCTAATACTTTTGTGAGAGCATTCCTTATAGCAAGTTTGAGTTCACAACAACATTCAAGCATTTGCAAGAGCATATTATCAAGCATTTTAGAGAAACATTCAAGCGCCAATCATCATGTCAAGGATTTCATGCATCATGTTGTTATACAGCTAACAATTGTAGTGTAGGATTTTATGATTGAAGCAATCATTACATTCAAGATCTATCCAATTCAAGTAAGAATCAAGGTCTACATCCATTGGAGCAATTACATGCATGTTTGCAACATTCCATTACTACGGTTTAGTGAGTTGCAACATTGTCATTTGTTCATTCATCATTCTTTATTCTTATTTGATTTCATTTTAAGGTTTAATTACCAATTTAGTGTAGCAAAATGCATACCCTTGCATTTTCACACTTGTTTGGGCTCGCCTTGCTTTATTTATCCTTATTTATGTCTTAATTGGTCCTATTTTGCATCCACAAGCTTAATGAATTATATCTTTTTTTCTAGGTAATCCCGACATTCCTCAATGGGTAAATGATAATTTAATGATTCTCTCTAAGTGCCCCTAATTTTTTGGTCGAGAATTAGATGCCACCTCTAGGGTTTCTTTGTACCAAAAAGGTATTGGGACCCTAATTTTGAGGCATTTTAAATGGGCCCCTTTCAGGTGTTTGTGCCCCAAGTTTCATGCCTTGGGACTAAGACACCACCTAGGGCATCATAGTACACCTTAAGGTATTTTTGGGATTTAATTTCAAATTTTGGTGGGATTTAGCCTCCTTTAATTAATGAATTCATATGTCAGGTTGGTGTGGTGTAATTTTGAGATATTAAGCATAGATAATATAAGAATTCTAAGCATTCAATAATTCAAGAGCAATAAATCAAGCATTTGGATCCATCATCAAGATTCAAGCACCATAACAAAGACCTTCTTGCATCATGTGTGTTGTTGTGCTAACATTTTTGATGTAGGGTTTTGACTCAAGCAAGCAATTAAAGTCTGTATCTATCAAGCCTTTCTTTGATTCAAGATCCATATCCACTACAATCGTTTCACACAAGTTTGCAAAATTTATAACAAGGGTTTGGTGAGTTGTAACATTGCATGTTATTTATTCATGATTTCCTTCATTATTCTATTTTATTTCAAGGTTTAATTACCAACAAGGGGTTTGACCAAGGAAAACCCCCATTCACTTTAAACAATAAACAAGTTTCCGCCCTCTTGCTTGTTTGTGATTGCAAATTTAGGTTGAAGAGTTGAAGATCATTTAAAGTGAAAAGTTGTTGATGGGGTAAAAATAACCTCATCAACATAATAGCCTAAATACTTTAGCTCACCTCCTTTATCCATCCTTACATAATTGACAATTAATTATCTTTAGGATAAATAGTTGCTTTCTTTTTGTGCAAAAAGAGTACAATCTTTACTTCTTGGAATTAATCAAAATATGCTAACATTATGCTGAATTAATGGTTTAGTTTTAAGATTGTATAGGTAATTACCCTAGTCGTTCATCATGCAGTCAAAGGAATTCCATGCAGACCTTGAAACGGTTGAAGACAAGTGTTGGAAGTTCGAGCGCCAAAAGTTTAGGAGAATTCATGATGTACCAAGTTTTTGTAACTATTGTTATTTTAGTTTAAAACACTTTATTGGCTCGTCCCAAGCCTTTTAATGTTTTATGTTATGGATGTTAAATTCTATTAGTTTGTTAAAGTAGTTGAAGAATTTTTTAGTTGTAATCGTTATCAACTGAAATATAGGATTTTTGTTAGTTGATTTTATATAAATATGTAAGCTGTTAGAGACAATGATAATAAAATAATATTGTTATGCTATTAATATGTTTTCATGAGCCATAAATTTATGAATAAAATGAGCTTTGCACATTATATTTAGAAATATTGAGTAAAATGAATGGAGTAATTTGAAGTTATCAGTGCATGTGAACTGAGCTAGAAGTAGAATCATCCGAGATTTGGCCACTCGAGGGACCATAGATTAGATAGATAAGTACTTGACCTTCAATTCTATTAATTTTATATGGTAGAAAATAATTAGTAGTAGAGTTTATTTTTATGTGTGTGATTTTGTTAGATTAACCCTGCAGGTTGTAGTTAAGTCTGCAGTCTTTAAAGTTCTATTGTCTGAAGTTCTAGAGCACCTACCTTTTGTGTTAGTTTTGAACTGTTAAGTAGTTTTCAGTTAGTTGTTGAGATTTTTTTTTTGATTAATTAAATGTTTGATAGTTTCTTTACAAGTTTTGCATCTTCAGCAATTTACATGCTTCTTAGCTTAATTATTTCCATGCTTTCTAGTTTAGTTGTCATGCTTTGTAGGTTCATAATTTCATGCTTTCTAGTTTAAGTTGTTTCGAGCTTTCTAGATAAATTATTTTCTACTTTCCAGTGTAGTGGCCTTTAGTTTAGAGTTTATTTTCAGTTATCCCACCATTTAGAAAATCCAAGAGAGTTAGTCAAGAAGCCTTCTACTACAAATAGCCTTTGGAAACTACTCCATCAATATGGTAATGAATTTATCAACTAAAGAGATGGGACCTAACAAAATCCTATCACCTTTTGGTGTCATTTTTGGGGACATTTTATTTTTCTTGTATTAGTAGGAGCTACCTTGAATACCTCTTTAGGAACAAAAATAGTCCTCTAGATTCCTTTTTTGCATAGTCAAGAAATGGCCCTCATGAAAGATTCATTTAAAAACCCCCCCAACTGACATACCAACCACAAGTAGGGAGGAAAAAGTCTCAGATCAAGAACTTACTAAGGAATTGATCTACCAAGGTCAACTTGAGACTTTCCCACATACCGAGGAAAGAGACCAAACCACTGACCAAACTTTTGAAGAGGATACTATCCCCTTCAACATCATGGGTGACCGAAGAAATGCTGCTAATCAAAACCTACCACCGCCATGCATGTTCATGTATCCTATTGCTATTGATGTAGATGATGACACTACTATGAAAAATATCTCACCAGCCTTTCTGCCAGCCTTCCGAGGTTTTTCTTTAGAAGGTCCTGACTAGTTTTAGTTTGAGTTTAAAATCTTGTATTAGAAATATGACTACAAGAATGATAACTAGGAACTGAAGATTTTCCCCTCTACTCTAAAATATTCAACCATGCACTAGTTTATGGGATTAGCTTCTTGATCAATAACCTCTTGGGAAGAAATGGAAAATGTATTCTTGGAAAAGTACCAAAGTTATTGTAGAGTCACAGAAAGGAAGGAAGAATTATTCAAGATAAGGAAAAATGAGGATGGAAGTTTAGAGGATTAGCTAGATAGGTTTGTCTTCTTGTCTAAACGATGTGGTGGAGAAACCATAAGTTTTGAAATTATAAAGACCCTATTCCTTAAGGGTCATGATGACGATGCTCAAAGAAGCTTGGATTTAATGGGAAAAGGAGATGTGTCCAACTGAGGATAGATGAAATTACTGAATTGTATCAAAAAATTTCTCATACACTCGAGGAGGTATCTGAAAGACCACTCTCTTTAAAGGTTCCAATGACATAGGAAAACTATGTGAGGAGCTAGCCAATTTTAAAATTGATATCCTTGTTTAGCTCAACACCACATTAGATGGCATGTAGGATAAAATGAAAAATATAGATATTTTGTCCATTTTCTGCCCCAAGTGTTGAAATAAACATTTGCTAAGGGATTTCCTTCTTAAACGAGTTGATAAAATTTATGTTTGTCTAGTCTGTGACAAGAATTATCTTACTGATCAATGTGAGCTTCTCAATGCCATCAAGACTTCTAAGAAAATAACATCGATTGAGGAAGAAGTTAAATTTTTGAATCAATATTGGGGAGGAAAATTTTCTTATGGCCAAAACTCAAACCCCAATTGGAGACCTCAAACCAATTGTAATAATAATCAATGGGTGGAACCCTGGCCACAAGCACCACCTCCACGACCACCTAGCTGGGGAAATTATCCATGGGGGTCTCTTGAATGGGCCAATCAATCATGGTGAAATCCTTAGTGGCCTAACCAACAATAGTGGTATCCTTAGAACCCTATTCCTCAATGAAACCAACCTTTGAATCAATTTTGTACTGGCCTTCAATGGATGCCTAACCAACAACAAAATATTTTGCCACCTCCCCAGAATCCTCAATCAAACGAACAAGTTAATCAACCACAACTTCTGATGCAACCTATTTTGAACCCAATGAATAATCATCATAATACTCCTATGTATTCCACGAAGTAGGATAATGTCACTGGACTTAATGCCATACATTGTGGAAACTTACAATTGAGTTTTGGAAAGACACTTGCACAACCAACTATTGAGGAAATTATGGATGAACCAATTTAGAAGTCTACCAATCCAACAACAACAACTCATATACTAGTAGAACAAACTCCTAGAACTACTCAATAAACCAGACCTACCATCTTCAGTTGGAGCTTCTAACTTACCTCACGAGGAGGGGGTTCAGTCTCCAACTGATCTTTTGAAGGATCCTACTCCTAAAGACAAAACTAAAGCACCTTTTCCAGAGTGCCTGAAACCAATCACTATGAAAGATACTCTAGAAATGTCCACAACCACTAAAATTGTGTTGATCCAAGAAATTAAATAGCTGCAGATCAAAGTTCCTTTGCTACAGGCAATTAGGTAAATTCCTGAATTAAACCAACTAATTAAATGGTTTTGTATCAAAACTCTAGGGAGGCAACCAAAGTGAATAAACATCATCCACATAAATGGTTATCTAGTCAAATTTCTAGCTAGAAAGACCATTGCTCTGAAATATGATGATCCAAGAAGTCCACTTATAATAGTAACAAATGAATGAGGTAGCAATACCTAATGCTTTGGTGGATCTTGGAGCAGCCATTAATGTAATGATTGTGGGTGTGATGGAAAATTTAGGAATTATTCATTTACGTACCACTACTACAATCTTGCAAATGGAAAACCAATCCATAGCTATTCCTAAGGGTGTCATTGAAAATGTTCTTATCAAGGTGGATGGATGGGAATATATGTAGTGGATTTTTAGTTGATTTAGTCCCATACATGTAAGGAAAATTATCCAATAATTCTCAAAAGCCCATGGTTGGCTACTATAGTGACTAAAATTGATTGTAGAGAGGGAGGGATGACCATTTCACATGGTCCTAACAAAAAACATTTATTTTTGTATCCCCCTGCTAAACCTACTAAACATAATAAAGTATGGGTTGATGAACTAGAAAGCCCTAACAGATGGGAAAATATAGCTTCATTGGCAATGGTAGCCATCAAACAACATGGTGAGGAACTAGAGGATGAATTGGAAAACAACTTGGAAAATCTTATCATGGATTCAAGTGATGAGGAGACAAGGTATGAAGAGGAGATCTTAGGAGAGCTAATTAATGTAGACAACCCTAAGTATAGTGATGCTAGTTTCATGAGATTACCTTGTCCGTTAATGAATTTAGTTCCAAAAACATACCATTTCTTTGCAAATGTTGCCAGATTTCATAGAACCATACCTCATAGTTTCCCTCTTAAAACCTTGATGAGGCTGACCCACACTATTACATCCAATCATCCAGGGCTTAAAACCATTATACTGATGCCAGGGAAAACTTTGAACATCAATAGTTGGTTGATTGAGCCAGAACAACACAAGTTGTTCGATATCCTAGTGAATAGATACAAATCTTTTTCTTGGGACTATATAGATATGAGAGGAATACACCCTAGTGTGTGTACTCGTCATATCTATACTGAGGATGTTCAACCTATTCGCCAACCACAATGGAGACTTAATCTTGATTTGAAGGACATTGTTAAAAATGAAATTGAGAAACTCTGACAAGTAGGGTTTATTTATCGGATCTCTAATAGTAAGTGGGTATCACCCTTGGTTGTAGTCCCTAAGAAAAATGGGAAGTGGAGAGTGTGTGTAGACTAAATGGAACTTAATAAATCCACATACAAAGATTATTTTTGCCTACCATTTGTAGACTAGATTCTGGCTAACTTGAATGGGAGGAAATATTTTTCATTTCTAGATGGATTTAGTGGTTATAACTAGATATAGGTAGTAGTAGAAGACTAGGATAAGATGCCTTTTACCTACCCTTGGGGGAAATTTACATATCTAGTTCTCCCCTTTGGACTATGTAATGCTCCTACAACATTTTAGAGAGCTATATTGGCTATATTTATTGAGTTGGTGAATGAATGTGTGGAACTTTATATGGACAACTTCACTGTATATGGTTCAACCTTTGATGAGGCCCTTAAAAATATGGATAGAGTGTTGAAGCGATGTGAGGATCTCCATTTGTCCCTAAGTCACGGGAAGTGTCTAATCATGGTAGAACAAGGAATAGTGCTAGCACACCATATTTCACTTGAAGGGATTAAAGGTGATCCTAAGAAAATCAAAGTAATACAACTTGAGACCCCAAAAACCTAGACCGATATTAGAAGTTTCTTAGGGAATGCTGGTTACTATCTAAGATTCATGGAAAAATTCAGCAAGATTGCAACCCCCATTTTTTCCCTTCTTCATAAAAATGTAGAGTTTATCTAGACACCTGAGTGTTAGTCGTCATTTGAGATTATTAAAGAGAAACTCATCTCTTCTCTTGTCCTTTGTGGGCCTAATCTAAACATTCCATTCCATATATATGCTAATGCATCTAATGATGCCATCAGAGTAGTATTGGGTCAAGATGATGAAAATGGAGGGAAGTATTCCATATACTTTATTAGCAAAAAATTGACCCCAACATAAAGAAATTATAACACAACAGACAAGGATTTCTTGGTTGTAGTCCATGTAATTAAGAAATCTTGACATTATATCATAGGATATAAGGTCATAGTATACATAGACCACTCAGCCATCTGATACCTTATGAATAAACCTGTAGTAAATGGGAGGATAATTAGGTGGCTACTTCTTCTTTAGGAATTTAATGTAACAATTGTTGAAAAAGTAGGAAAGTTTAAAGTTGTCACATATTTCTTATCCCAAATTAAAAATGATAATAGCGATTGTGCTCTAGTACAGGATGAGTTTCTAAATGAAAATCTATTTTCTATTTCTACTAAAACCCCTTGGTTCGCTGATATTGCCAACTACTTAGCTATTGCAGAAGTACCACCTCATTTCACATCAAAAAAAAAAATGCCTTGTTAAAAAAAGCATCCCTTTCAAATAGATTAACAAAATTTTATTTCGATGTAGGCCTGACATGATTCTGAAATGATGTGTCAGGGTAGACGAGACTTATAATATCCATAGAGCCTACCATGATGACCCTTTTGGAGGGAATTATTCTACCAAAAGAATGACTCACAAAATTTTAGGCATAGGATATAATTGGTCTTCCATGCATAAGGATATCAAGAAGTATGTACACAGATGTGATGCATGCCAAAGGGTAGGAAGACCAACTACATCTAACGAAATTCCCGTGTAACCTCAGGTAGTCGTTGAACCATTTGAAAAATGAGGATTGGATTTTATTGGTCCTATAGACCCTACATCACAGGGCAAAGAGTACATTTTAGCTTGTATCAACTATCTGACTAAGTGGGTACAAGTACAAGCAGTTGCCAAGATCTACAAGTTGCTAGGAAGGAATAAGTAGCCGACTTCCTTTACAATAGAATCTTCCTTAGATTTGGATCCCCTAGGACAATCGTCATAGATCAGGGTCTCCAGTTCATGTCCAAAGTCATGTTGGCTTTCACTGATCATTTCCAGGTGAGGCATAAAAAATCTTCACCATATGACCCATAGGCAAATGAATAGGTCAAAATCACTAATAGGGAGTTGGAAAACATTTTGACCAAAACAGTTTCATCAAGAAGGAAGGATTGGGCTCAGAAACTACCTAAAGCCATTTGGGCTTACACCACCACATGGAAGTCAACTACTGGCTATAGTCCATATGAGTTAAATTTTGGGAAGAAACCTCTCTTACCCATTGAATTTGATATCTAAACTCTTAGGACAACCATGGAGTTAGGTATAGACCTCAAACGAGCCTAGATAGAGAGGGTTTTATAGCTAAGTGAACTGGATGAACTCTGTTTGGATGTCGTTCATCAAACTAAACTGGTGAAACAACAATGCAAGGTCTGGCATGATAAAAATATTAAGGAGAGAGAATTCCACAATGGGGATTGGGAATTACTGTTCAATTCCAAATACAAGGATCACCAAGGGAAACTTAGAACTCATTGGCTTGGGCCATATGAAATTTTTGAGGTATTTGTAAATGTATCGATTCAACTGAAACCAATTGATGGTGACACTCAAACCCTCCTAGTTAATAGAAATTGATTACGTATCTACTAGAAACTTGTTAATAAGGTAGAATATTCAAAGATTGTAGAAATGCAGGGAGAAATCTAGTGCATTGACTCTACTATGGTAGAGTCAATATAGTTTTTTCCCTAGGGATGAATAAAATGCTATATATAAATAAGCTAACAAAAAAGAATGTGTATGAATTTATTTTATTTTAGAACGTTATTTTCAAATTCTTCATTGTGGACTTGGCCAAAATTCTACCTATATTTTGCAAGACTTCATTTTTCAACAAACACAAATTCTAGCACATCTTGCAATGATGCTCTGGAACTTGTTAGCTCAGTTGCTGCAATGCTCTAGAACTTGCTGACTTAGTTGCTGTGATGCTCTGCAACTTGTACAACTGACTTGTGCATCCCATGTTATGATCCTACACTTTGATGCATCACCCAATGATGCTTAAAAAATACAAAGGCCAACATTCCACATTTTTCCTCCTTTTCTAGGTGCATCTTTCCTCAATGCTCCAAAAATATTTTCATTGCATTCTGGATGCATCTTTTAGCGATGCTCAAGAATTTTGTTGTTTCTTCCTTCTAGTTGCATCTTTCGATAATGCTCTATATTTTTTTGTTGATGTCCCGACAACATCTTTCGATGATGCTCCAAAGCTTTTTGTTGTTTTCCTGGCAGCATCTTTTGACGATGCTCAAGAAGTTTCTAGTTGCTACTCCAGCTGCATCTTTCAATGATACTCTGAAAATTTCAATTTTTGTTCCTAAATTCCAATGACATCCCTCAATAATGTTCTAGAACTTTTCATCTCCCACCCCAGTCATATCTTCTGACAATGCTCTAGATTTTTGTAAAATATTCTCTTTTCTAGTCTTTTGATATTTCCAAAGTTCTTCACATGCTTATTTAAGTTTTGTTATTTCCTCATGCCTCATGCCCTCATTGTCATTTCACCAAACCATCACCTCGCACTTTGCGCCTTCATTATCATTTTACCGCATTGCATAAAATATTTTCATAATAAATGAAATTATTATGACAACCATTTTTTCATAATAATTTTCCTCATAACCATCCCATTCATGTCATAATTATCCACCGCCATCTTCATCAAATCATGTAACTATCCAATTATGTTAGCAAAGGTAAGTGATCGTGAATTTAATAACAAGATGTCAAGTGCGTAAGATTTTCTTGCTTAAAGTTTAGTAATTATTTTGAATAAAGGTTAATTAATTGGCACAAACCACTCCCTTTTTCAAAATTTGAAACTTGTGCCATCATCCAATTGCTTGGGGTACAGCAATATTTTCTCATTTTCCCATGTAAATCACCATAATTATTCAATAAGGTGGTTAATTACTCCGCCATTAGTTATATAGAATTATGTCCCTTTTCACCTGCAGTTCAGTTGATTAAACAAGTTGAAGTACCACAAATTTTTTTCAAAAACTAGCAATGTAGTAAAGAAAGGAAAAAATGGGAGGACCCAAGAAAAAGTCATAGTCGACTTTTGTAGCTAAGTTGTTGGCACTGGGTAATATTGCAGAACTATTTCAAAGAGTTGGGTGGTTGGATTTCATGTGGAAGTTTGAGGTATGTAATGAATAGCTAGTGAAGGAATTCATAGATAATTTTGCAGATGGACAGACTAAGGTGCATGGAAAATGATTTGAGGTAAGTCTAAAATTCATTGCTCATCTCTCTGGTCTAGAAAATAGGGGCATTGATTTAAATGAAACTACCAATATCACCTACAAGAAAATGATAGAATTATTTCATAGGGAAGGTGAACCTCAGCCTATAATTACCATAAGCACTAGGGGTCAGTGTTGGCAAGAGACATTGCACGAGTCATCTAGTGTTGTCATTGATGGAAACCCTAGTTAGAAATAACATCCACACCTCATTATTTTCCTATACCAGAAGTCTACCAAAAGTCAGATTGGAGACATGTATTAATTGGCAAGCTTATACATGTCATCCTAAAGAAAAGGCCGATAGGGTGATTGTAGCATGTTATAGATACTCGAGGACTCGAGGAGTAATTGTTTAAGGTGTTTTGGGTTTTCACTATGTTTTGGCTGATGTTGGATGGTTCACATCAAACATTGTGTATGGATTGAGCTGATAATTTGTACATGTTTTATATTTTATTGAAGCTGACATGTATTTGATGCAATCTCTAGTTACAAATATATATAAGTGACTATTCATATCATTTTGGGATATGATGGTATGTGATGAAAATGTTAGAAGGAAGATAGATTGATTATGTGTAGTATCACTTGCACAAAATAAGGATGGTGATTTAGATTAAATTAGACAGAGTTTCAAAAGTACAATCAGATAGAGTGTGAAAAATCAATTAATGTGCTTAACCAGAACTATAATTAGGCATTAGCATATGCTATTTTCTCATTTCAAAATCTTCAAAGATTGTGAGTCTTCTTTTGGGCAGTAAACCTTTTGTATTTGAGCAGTGAGCTCTAGGCAGTGTGCCTGAATGCAAGTGCACTCCTTTGTAAACACTTATTTTGAGTATACTCATATTATGGACTAATCTCCACCATGGTATTTCCCTTAACAAGGTTTCCATGTAAAAATATTTGTGTTATGGTGTTATGGTTGATTGTCTTGTGTTCTTGCATATTTCTTTTGGTTCAATACTATAAGTGGTTTAAATATCAAGTTAATAAAGTTAAATTTTGTAGAACACTGATTCAACCCCCCTCTAAGTGTTCCTTGATTCCAACAATTGGTATCAAAGCCTAGTTGCTCGGAAGAAGTTTAATAGCTTGGCGAAGATCTGAGAAAGTGATTCAATGGATTCTCGCAATCTTAAAAAAAATTTGGTGGCACTAGATGATCTTGATCAGTCCAAATCTAAAGTCCAGGAATTGCAATCAAGCCTCATGAATGCTAATAAATTCATTCAATCATTGAAATATCAAATCAATAAATCTAGAGAAAAGAGAAAGGAACTTTGTGATTACCTCAAGAAGAAAGAGAGTAAAAGCATGGAAGATGAACACCTAAGTCAAGCCTTAAATGAAAAGATAGAATAATGTGAAAATCTCACCAGAGAAATTTTTTTTCCTAAAGAATGAGATGAAATCTATTGTGGGGTATGTGCAGATTCATGATGGGCCAAAAAGTGGCGATATGATGGGTATGTGTAGGGTATGTTGTTGACAACTTTTTTCCTACCTAAAATTGATGAAATTAAAAGGGTTTTTAAAGGATATTCTTAACTTTCCACCAATATAAATTATGCTTTACTTTGAATTTAATAAATAATTATTATTCATTTTCTCTTTGAATTATGACTAAAGTCCTAATTGATAGGATGATTCAAAAATATTTGTAGCTTTCAAACAATATCACATTTTTTGAACCCAAAACATGCATCACATTCTATGCTTCGCATACTATAGGATTAAAAAAAAAAGAAATGAATTTCATGAAGTTTTGACCAAGTTAAGGTGGTCAGAGATACGAGTTTTCATATTTTTTAAAAGTTGTAATAAAAAATTTATAATTAATTATTTACTTGGAAAAAATTACAAAACAAATATGCATCACATTGGGACATGAGTCCTCTACTTATATCTAAAATATTAGAAAAAAATATTATCATTTTATTGTGGTTAGGGTGGTCAGACAAATACCTACTTCTTATTTTTTCCCTAAAATTTAAGCACTACTGCATTGAAATTTCAAATTTTCACCAAATAGATTATTTAAAAAAAAAAAAAAAAACATAGTAGTTTAGAAACTACATTCAATTTTCTATAGATTCTATTCTAACATATTTTTAAAATAATATAGATAACTTATTCAAATTTTTACGTCAAGTTGCCTAACTCTGATTTTTCTAAATTTTTTGCCACTTAAGGGCCTATTTTTTCTATGAAGATCCTGCACATACTCGATGATGGGGATGACCAAGGAGATTGAAGAGAAAAAGAAGAATGAAGAGAATCTTAGTCTTGAAAGAAAAATTTGGGGAATACAATAGAATTAATAATGGTTTCATTCAACTAGAGCTTGAATTGCAACAATCTAGAAACAATGAAGAAGAGCTTGAAAGATAGATTATTATTCTCAGGGAGGAACTTGCTACTGCAAATGAATACAAGGATAAGTTCAAGATTAGCTTGGCTAAGGTAGATGAAGTGCTTTAGAGTCATAAGGTTGGAGGTGACAAGCAAGGTCTTGGATATGAGAAAGGAGAAAGCTCCAGATTTGGACAAAAGGAATTTTAGGCTAGGAAATCAGATGAACAAAGCTAGAAGGTATTTGGTAAGACAACCTAATGCTAAAAAATTTAACGGATATTGTTTTATTTGCAATAAATTTGGTCATATGGTTGTTCAATGTAGAAGTAGGACGAAGCAAAGTGGTCCATCATTCTTCAGTCAGTGTTTCAATTAAAATAATTATGGTCATAAATCAATTGAATTCTGAGATATGTCAAAAAAAATTCAATAGAAATGTCAGATGTTATGCTAGCAATAGATTTGGTCATATTGCTAACCAGTGCAGATCAAGAGAAAATCAATGGAATAATTGGTCTGGACAAAGAAATGTAGTGTGCTATAATTGTAACAAACCCAGTCACATTGCAAGATTCTATAGAAGTAGGAAGGGTCTAGAAAACAAAGGGAAAAATATATAGAAGGATGATAAGGGGAAATGAAAAGTTGCTACAGATGAGATCAAGAATTAAATGAAGAAGACATGGGTGAAGAAGAGTGTTTTTGATGCAGGAAATGGATCCACACCAGGATCTGGTGCTGGAAATTCCTCTGGGAATTATTTTAAGGCCTCTAGCCTAGGGGGAGCTTTCAAGAAAATATTTTAACCCCCTACCAGTAGTTGGTACCGAAATGTGGAAGATTGCAACAATTGCATTGATGATGTATAGATGTGTTGGGAATTCTTGTGGAGGAAATTTGTTCAAAATTGAAGGTCCACAAAAGAATTCTCTTTCATAGACTATGAAAATAGGGTGTATAGAAGACCTAGGGAAGAATAATTTATTGTGATAAAAGTTAGCTGCATGAATGATAAAAAGCTAATTCTATTCCTCATTTCTCTCATTTGGAGAAGAAGAAGGTTGGAGAGCTCTGCAAGTGAATTTTGGTGAGATACAATTCTAAAGGTGATTCGACGAACAAACCCTAATTTAGTGAAGAGGTATTTATCTACAAACTTGTGAACTTGAAATTTATGGAAATGGAAACTTCGTTAGTTGTTGATATTAAGGATATACCTTGCCCAAAATTTAAATGACACCCATTCAAATCCATTGAAATAGAACCATTAGGTGCATTTTCTTATGTTCAGTATGGTATTTTGCACATTGAAGATATTCAGGCATAAGTTCATGTGAATTTTGAAGAATTAGGAAACTCCCAGTTCCTAAATTTTTATAGAAATCACATTATGGGAGAGGATATTTGTATAATGCTTGAATTTAAGACTTTGGAGGAGAAGTAGTTTGCATAGATTTTGAAGTTTCCTGTGTTCGATGAAAATTAATGGGTTTGGTACATATTGAGTTGAGTGCATGCAAAGTTCATGTGGTTGAATCAGCCTTTCAAGATCATACAAGAATCTATTAACATTGTTACAGGTCTGAACTCATCCAGTGGATTGTCCACATTGAAATCTATGAAGAACCAGATAATCATGGAGACAATCGGTTCAGTTTTTGACAAAAGATCCATGACAATCAATGAAATCATTGAATTGGATGTGATATTTTCTTCTATTGTTATTGGTTATAAAATCTACCACTCTAGCTAGGATAACTCTGTATCCAATACTGCAATCTATGTAGCTTATTAGATGATCAAGGAAAATGAAGAATATGACTTATGTGTGTTTCTCTGGAGTGAGCTAATTGGAAATCTTAGAAAAATCAAGAAGGACAAGAAGAACTCTTTCAAGTATGGAAATCTACTATTATGTCTATTCTTCTACTTCATGAATGAAGTTCTAGGAGTTGGTAAAGTGTAATGGCAAGGTGAAAGACTGATAGTTGTTCAAATCAAAGACATCTTATATGGAATTGGAGACAACAAAGCAAGGAAAACTTCTATTTTGGGATACTTCAAAAACTTTCAAAATGAAATGCAAGCTAGGGAAAGGATTCGTACATCTATCATGGAAAAATATAAGGGCACTGTTCACTTCATGGTTAACATTGATCAGTGTTTCATGGAAGTAGCGGAACCTCAAATGTTTTGGATAATGTCTATGGGATATGAGGTCAATGAACACATTTTGGAGTTTTGTGCACAAGACTTGTTGAGTAAACCTCAAGATCCGATAGAAGAAAGGTTTGGTACCTTTGAAGAAAAGAATATGCAAGTGCATGTAGAATTGAAGAAAGCTATGATTGTCTAAAAGGCGAGAAAGGAAGTTGAAGATTTTGCAGAAAGCATACGAATATCAGATGAAGTAGTGAGGGAAGCAAGGAAGGAAAGAGATCAAGCTAAAGAAGGAGAACTTACTAGAACTGAGTCTACTAGTCTAGCAACATCCTCTACTAGAACTAGATCTACAAGGCCCCTTGCACTCTCATGTAGTCCTGCAAAGAAATCAAGTCAAGTGAAAGCTCAAGTCAAGACATCAAAAAGTGAAGGAAAGAGGGAAAGCACAAGAGTCTATGTTGCTATAGAATATGATGAAGAAACTAAGTCAGATGAAGAAGTAAGAGAAATCAAGTATAAGGGCACAAAGGCATCGGAATTCTCTAAGGAAAAGCCCTCCAGTGAAGGAAAAGCAAAGAAAAAGGTGAAAACTGATAAACCCGATATGACTATAGAGGAAGTGGATGTTAGCTCTGAAAAATGCAGGCTAAATTCCTCAAGAGGTTTCCAATCTCTTGATACATTTTAGGGTAGGAGACAAGGGCAAATGGTTTAGAGCTTCTACTCTCTAGGTGTTGCTAGACCTAGGCGGGTGTACCTATATGAGTGAGGAAGACTTAACTTGTGCTTATCTCTTTTGAAGTGTTTGGCCCACAATGGCAGATGAGAGTGGACAAATAAAAATTGATTTGGTATAAATTGTATAGCAATATTAAAACTAAAAACCTAATATACATGTTCAGTTAACAAATGTAAAAAATGAATGAAACCAAATGATGAAAATGTAGAGACTAGTGCCTTATTGGGTATGCGGAGTCAAATGAAATCTAAATGAGTAATTTATTTCTGGAAAACATTCAAATTGTTTGGCATATATTTTAGTTTATAACTTGTATAAACATGGAAGACTATGACTACCAAGTTCTTCTTAATGATCTAGATGAACTTCCCTGATTACTATGATCAATTAAAAGGATTTAATCTTTTCTTGAAAGAATTGATTAATCAACCACACAGATACAACAAATGTGCACTGATAAACTGAATATAAAATTGTTATATCAATTGAAATAACCATAAAGCACCAAACTTGGAGACAACTTTAGTAATAATTTCAATAAACACAATAGACAATTGACACCAAAAATACACCACCACATTAAATGATTTTCATTAATATCTCCATATTCTTAAACATGCATCATAGTCTCATATTTGCAAAACATTGTATTCTACTATATCCTTCTCCTATTCTATCTTATCTTCTATATTCTATCTCTCCTTTTTGTTTCGCTACCGAAATAGATATTTATACATCAAATACTTGAAAGGACACATCCTTTCAAAAATTTCATATGTTTAAATAACAAATAGATTAAAAAATAATCAGGCTTTATTTAGCCATAAATGAACTTTAGATAGATGATCCAAATAATCCCCGTGTTCGTGCATATCTGCATCTCCTACTACGTTCCAGATTGTAATCTCCATTCTTACCATCTTCTCATTTTGCTCGCACGCCTCATCCAATGTTTTGTCTTCCATGGTAGTTGTTCTCAATATTTCTTGCAATATTGACTCACATTCATTTTTCCATCTAGTCGTTTCTTTTAATTCTCCTTTCTCATCAAAGAATGTTGTCAATTCCCTCATGGTGGCATTCATCAATCCCTACGCATCTTCTTGCAATTCTTCAGAGAAATCTCGGTGTTTGTTCACAAAATGATCTGTGGCTTCAATTGCTACACTATTAGAAGCATCCCTCTGGTTTACTTCTTGGAACTTTTCCAGAATCCTTTCATTCATCCTTCCATGTTCTTTTAACACAACAAAGTTGTGTGAATGTTTTCCCCATAGCTTATTTAACCAAGTAGTTAGGCTAGCCTGTCTTTTCTTAATCATTGCTGCAATGGAATCATATTTTCCTTGGGAATAAGCACTTGATCCTTCCCAATGATCTTTTGACTATTAACTTTCGCCATGAGTAAGCAGTTTGGTTGGTTTCATTGTAACACCTAACAAATATTTTAAGTGGTCATTTTCCCTCAACATCCTTTCATTATTTTCTTTGTACATTTCTCTTTCCTTTATTAGCATTTGGATTTGTGCTTTGTTTAGTTTTTCAATGTTAATTCCAATTTATGTTGTCACCACAGGATCAACTTCTCCAATTTTCAGATTCATCACATGCCCAAAAGCATTCTCAGTATCAATGACCACTGATTTTCTATGAGGTGGATATAAGGCCCAAATCATCAATGACCCTTCATCTGGATTATATTTTGATCCTGCATATACCTCTATCACCTTTTCTTGGTTGAGCTTATGTGTAGCACTACTATCTTTTAAGAAACTATCAAAAACTAGTGCAAAATTGAGATCTAAGCCAGGGAAAATCATCACACTGGCAATTTCCAACATTTTCCTCCTTTTCAGGGGTCATATCTGCCATTTCCTTGTCCACACATATCTTCAGATCATTCAACAATTGCTCCTCATTACCTGAGGTGATATTATCAACCTTTTCCCTTATTTCTTTGCCCTTTTGCTTGTACAAGAATGCCTTAAATTTTGGAGATTTTATTAATTCATCATTTGAAATAAATGATCTATATTTTACATTCCTTGCATCTACCTCCACATTTTCTTCATTACTCAATTCTCTGGTAGGGCAGGTATATTGTTGAGTTCTCAATCTACTCATTTTACTTGGTTGGTTTTGTGGTGCATTATCTTCAGGTGTCTCCTCCCTGGAAGATGACAACTTTGTATCTTGCAATCTCTGATTATATCTTTTCAACCACCATCTCTGCTTCTTCCTCTTCCAAATTCTAGATCATGTCATCAAAGTGATAGGGCACATGTTGATACCCTCCAAAGTTTATCCTTAGTTTAGCATAATTAATATACCCTTCTGAGTCAAAATTCTTTCTAGATGGTCCTCTTTTCATGTTGTACTGTAGTAGTTTGTCAAGGATCAAATTGTATCCTTCTTTGGCCAACACAGTAAAATCACTAAATCATTATGTACTAGGCATGAAAGCCTACTTCCCACAAGAGCTAAAATTCATAACACTGGAGTAATCCATCTTTCTAAAAATTTCCAAATATGCAATTTTGTTTGGGACTATTCTTGGAAAAATGAATGGGACATCTTCAAACCCATAAACTCTAATCATAGTGGCTCCCTCGAGGAAATACCAATCTCCCCAATTATGATTAATCGGCCCATTGAAATCCTTTGGCCGAAGAAACCTCTTTATCTCTTCAGATAACGAATAATTATATGGATGATTGTACAATTTGTACAATGTCTTCACAAAATATTCTTCAAAATGAACAAACTAGAGTTGGAAAATCTATTGTCCCAAATACCAGTCCATAATTGAATAGGCAATGCTGCACCTTCCTTATCAATTTCAGAAATTCTCATCTTCTGGGGCCACAATCCCAACTCTTGTCCAAAATATAACACTATATGAATCAACATGAATAATTCCTGAGATGAAAGATTGAGGCTCCGCCCTTGATTTCCATCAATCCAGAATCAAGCCCCTTAAAAATGTATGAGGAATAGTCAAAGGGTCGAGAGTTGTGGTACTGGATATCTATGAAAATTATCATGGGTACAATTGACATGTACTCGGGGACATCCATTCCCAATACCTGGCCTATTGAGAAATAAGTATATTTCATATAAGGTTCAAATAAATCAACATGAAAAGGAGGTCCATCACTATCCTATAGAGGAACGGGTTTTCCACCTTGTCTAATCCTTTGAATTGGCAACCTTCAACCCTTATATATTGTGTCCATTCTCTTGAACTCCATTTCCAATTCTTCACATATGATTTTTTCATTGCAAACCCCTTCCAAATTGAAAACCTCCCCTATTGCCTCTTTTGATAAATGTATTTGTGGCTTCCTGGATGGGTCACATTTAGCCTTGAGTTTTGAATTATAGTGGAAAACCAACAATTTTACCAATTCAGCATTAATGAATACATTAGGGCATGCCAACTTTCCTAAGTTAAGCTTCCATGGGTTGCATACTGGTTCAAAATGATTTTTCCTATGATAGTGAAAGTTGAACTCATACCCCCTTATTGCAATCCCAACATCTCCTATGAATTTGCATTTATCATCCAGTTTATCTACTTCTGCTCTAAGTTGTGTAGATCTTCTGGCTTTAGGTGCAGAACCTAGTAATTGGTCAACAAGGTCCTGCTTTAATCTTCGCTCATTGCACTCATGTTCTGTCTTAGTTTTCTATTTCTTTCCTTTTGGTTGAATTCTTTCACCATGCTTTCTACCTTTTGATTTTCCTAAGTTGGGAGATTCCATTTCCTCAAAATTACTATATTTAAAACCTAAGGAACTAAGGCACAAGAACTTACTGTATTCGCTTGAAGCCTTCCGACTGAAAGAATACCCTGGTTCTTCATTCACCTTTCCAACTCTTCTGCTATCAATTCCCCACTAATTTTTTCAATTGAATTCTCCTTATTATGCTCTGTCATGCCATTAATGTGTTAGTTGAAACACGAGTGTAGTAAGCTCGTTGTTTGAAGCTCTTACTGTCACATCATATAGTATTATCGGTGAGACATTTTCAAATTTTTTGTGATAACCTTTAGCAACGTTCATTAAATTATTCATCAAAACATCTTGTAGTCTTTCTGAAACCTCGAAGTGTCACCAACTATTATAAACTGTACATCACTATAATGTCTTGCCCTCTCATCGACATCTGGAGTCTCATCGAAAAATATCCTTTCATCTTATGTGTTTCAATGTGAATTTTTGAGTCGGGGCGATGTTTCATAGATTAATTTTTGTCTCATTGAGATATGTCCTTTGGTATGTTTTCCATTTGATGAGAAATATTTACTTTCTCACCGATGAAACCACATTCGGTGAGACATATGTGTTAGAAAGACTGCATAACTTCATCCGGATAATCATTTATAGAATCCCCTTACGCTTTGTCAGCAAGACCTGATGCATTCGATGAGACTTCACTTCGATGACTTTTAGTCTGGCCGAAAATGTTTCCTTGTGCATTGGTCGGTAAGACATATATGAGTTCGTTATGACTCATTTTGATGATAAATTTCTTGCCAATATAATCTTTCTGTTGCCGAGACAATGAATTGCATCCTACCGATATGCGTTTATAGATGAAATATTCGGTATGACATTCCTGCACTCTTGCCGATAGACTACAAAAGATACACATTAGTAAGGATTCCTTATGGATCAGGGAAACCCTTAGCATCTCTTGCTAATATTAATTATACTGTAAAATATTTAGGACTAGATGGATTCTATGGGACCACTTGACAAAATATGGTAAAAATGTTGTGAGGAGAGGATTTTGTGTTTATGGTAAGGACTCATTTGGAAAATCATGGCCATAAACAACTTGTAAAATTTTTAGAATTTTAAAGTTCTAATAGTGGAAAAAGATTTAATTAAGGATGGTAATCTCAAACCACTTTCTGAATGGTATGGCATTTTTTATAGTGCTGGTTAGAGAACTTTTGAAGAAGAAACAATAAAATATCTAAATATTTTCAACATGAATCTCATAGAAATTATGTCAGAGTTACCTAAGGGGTTTTATGAAGTCTTAGAAATGAGGAGAGTGAATGCAAGAACTGAAGAAGAAAAAATGAGAGAACACATTCTTACCGATCTATGTCTGGTAATATCAAGAGAAGAAATGAAGAAAATCCTCAATCATGCCAAAAATAATTTTAAAAGAAAAACAAGGGTGAATAAGCTTATGATTGGACAGTCTGAGGAAGTTGCAAAAGGAACTAAGAAAATTCTTAAGGAAATCCTGTTGAAGAACAGATATAATGATCAAGATGTTTCGATTAATAATGAAGAAATGAAAGAAGACATTTTTGAAGACACTAAAAATCCTTTGGATGTGCAAGATGCTCAAATCCCCATGGATACTGAAGCTCCTAAAGTTATGTTAGTTGAAGAAACAAATATTCCAAAAGACAAGCAAGAATCTATGGTTGAAGAAAAGAAGGCTAAGGAAAAGGAAGTTGTTGTGGAAGCAAGAAACTGCAAAGGTAGTAAAGAAGTTTTTAGAAGAACAACAAGAGGAGTTTTAACCTGAATTGGTTGAAGGTCCTATCAAATTTTTCCACTTTATCTCCTATTCAGAAGCTGAAGGTAGCAACATTTTCTCAGAACAAGGCAAGGGAGGAGATACTGAAATCTCACATTGAGGATAGTGAGCTGCTAAGTCTTGCATCCAATATCTTATAGAAGATCATTCCCACACATGTCAAGGAATCATCTAATTCTTTGTTTGATTAGTTGAAGAAAATTATCAACTCTGTAAGTACTCACATTGAGTCTCTTGAAAAGTCAGCTGAGGTTAAGGTTTAAAAATAATTTGATGCAAATAGGTTTAGTAGATTAAAGAGTATGATTGCTAATGATAAATCTTTATTAGCTACCTATGAAAAGAGAATTCAAGGTGCATTTTCTAAGGGTGGAAATATCTATAAGTAATGCTTATCCTTGTAAAAATTCAATGAGGTCACTAAGAAGAAAATTAAGGAATATGAGAAACAGTTAGTAGATATTTCTCAAGCCTTTGATCCTCTAAACATTCCTATGGGTAAGCAAGAAGGTCAAGTCATATGCTTGCTTGAAAAAATAAAAATTTTGAAGCATGAAAATGATAGAATTGTTGAAAGAGTATGTGAGCTCAGAGGACTAATTGGTCCTAAAATGGAGACAATGCTTAGTGCATTGAAGGAAGCATAGGTTGCTATGGTTGTCAGTGATTCAACAAACCTTGAGTCAACAAAGATGCAATCCTACCTATTTTGTGGTCACGTGACTATTTTGGAGAGTCTCAAAAATGGTTGGGACACTAGTTTAAGCCTATTGAAGAATTTTTTTGCATACATATTCAAGTTCATGTAAGTTAGAAAGCTTTGTCTGTAAATATACAGTTTGTTCATAGAAATTTTGTATGAATTTTTTTATGTGAATTCTCGTCTTTTCCATTAATGTTAAAGGGGGAGTGTGGGATAGTGAAAAATTTCATATTCATCTTTGGAGGAGTTGTGATTGATGTTTTAAGGATTGTAGTGTATTCATGTTGGTACTGATTCTGACACTTAGTCATTTTTCACTAAGTGTTTCCATCAATGCCAAAGGGGGAGATTTTTGGAAAGAGACACTACACGAGTCCTCTGGTGTTCTCATTGATGGAAACCCTAGTTAGAATTCACATCCATACCTCATTATTTTCCTATACCGAAATTCTACTGGAAGTCTGATTGGAGACATGTGTTAACCAGCAAGCTAAAATAGGGTATACAATAGAAAATACCGACAGGGTGATTGTAGCATGTTGCAGATATTTGAGGAGTAATTTTTTAAGGTTTTTCATGTTTGAGGATGGTGTTTTGGGTCTTCACTATGTTTTTGCTGACGTTGGATGGTTCACATAAAAAATTGTTTATGGATTAAGTTGAGAGTTTTTACATGTTTTATATTTTATTGAAGTCAACATGTAGTTGATGTAATCTCTAGTTGACGATATATATAACTGATTATTCATATAATTTTTTTATGTGATGGTGTGTGATGTGAAATTCAGAAGGAAGATATATCAATTGTGTGTAGTTTCACTTGCAAAAAATAAGGATTGGTGATTAAGATTAAAGCAGACAGAGTTTCAAGAGCATAATCAAATAGAGTGTGAATAATTTGATTAATATGCTTAACAAAAACTATAATCAGGCATTAGCATATGTTTTCTCAGTTCAAAATCTTCTAAGACCTTGAGTCTTCTTTTGGGCAGCGAGCCTTTTGTATTTGAGCAGTGACCTCTAGACAGTGTGCCTAAATGCAAGTGCATTCCTTTATAAACACTTATTTTGAGTATACTCATATTGTGGACTAATCTCCACCATGGTTTTTCCCCTAATAGGGTTTCCATGTAAAAATCCTTGTGTTATGGTGTTATGGTTGATTGTCTTGTGTTCTTGCATCTTTCTTTTGGTTCAATACTATAAGTGGTTTAAAGATCAAGTTAATAAAGTTAAATTTTGTAGAACACTAATTCACCCCCCCTCTGAGTGTTCATTGATTCCAATAGTTAGAATAAAGGGTTGCATAGAATTTCCATTCCAGAACCCTGGAGAACTGTCGTGGCATGGATAATTAATTATTTCACCTATGAAGGCCAAATAACCATGGTAGTAGAGCTCGCTTTCCATCTACTCATTCATTTGCACCATGGCATTGAAGACCCTTCATGTATAATTAATTTACCAGCCTTCTTGATTCATTTAGTTACTTCTATGATAGAAAAATATAAAGTTGGCTCAGGACGTCTTAAACACCATGGTTTAGTGCAATTGATATGCAAGTATTACTTTTGCAAGAAGCCAGAGAAGAAGTGGTAGAAATTTGTACATAAATTTGAAAACACGGAGCCAACAAGGTCTATTGAGGTAGGGGAATCATCCAAGAAAATAGATAAATTACTAGAAGAACCCTCCTCTAAAGCCTTCGGTGCCTCTGAAACCTAAAAATCCTCAACGGCTCCAAGTGATGAAGCACCATAAATTTTTCTTTCAAGTGTTAGAAACCCTAGGATAGTAAAAGGATGTGGAAATTTTGCAATTAGGAGATGAAGAAGAACCCCCTCAAAAGAATAAGAGGTGGTCTAAGGTTACTTTTCAAACAACTCCTCTATGGATAAGTAAGAGATTATCTATTGAGTCTAGTGGGGCTACAAATTTTGATATAGGAAGCACCACCAAGAAGAAGCGTAAGACTCGGGCAAGGGTATTAGAAACTGAAAATCATCCTAGTGATGAAGAAATTAGTAAAATGGAGAGATGGGGTGACCAATCACCTAAAATTGAAGAGAAAATAATGTCCTCTCTGGTAGGGCAAGAAGAAAAAGAAGTACAATCACCACATTCTATAAATATTGAACATGAACCTAAGGGGCATCTTTCCCCATTTCTTGATAGGGTCATTGAGTCGATTAAAGTTAATGTTGAGAAGGTACCCACCTCTGGAGAAAATATATTTAATGTAGATTTGTAATTTTCTAATCCACCTCCTTCTATTCACACAAGAGAAGAAGAATCCAGTCAACATAGTGAAGGGCTAGAAAATTCACAAGCAGAAATTACTAAATTGAGATTGCAATTATAGGGTAATGAAGCACAAATCACCCTATAGGAGGAAGAAGTAAGGAAATAGGCTACAATGTTACATGAAAAGGATCAAGAATTCACATATTTGAAAAGGAAGGTGGAACAAAAAGATAGGGGAATTGAACAACTCCAATTTCAAATACAACATTCGAATCAGGAAGATAAGCAACATAAAATTGATTTGGCTGAGAAAAGTAAACATATTCAAGAATTGGAAACTAATTTTATGTAGATGTTTAGAGATTTTGAGGAATAAAGAGATTTATAAGCAAGAAATTGAACTTAATACTTATGTAAGTAAAATTGTGGAATCAGAGCAAGGCCTGTAGGAAAGTGCTACTAAGCCGATAGTGGAGTCTAAAGATACATAGAATGAACCAATTGTTTTAGAGTGGTTTCAGGTACGTATTCCTCCATTATTGATGAAATGGTTGAAATGGATGGAAAGATGTTACTTTCTAAGAAATGAAAATTTTGAGAATGATTGGTTGAAAAAGGATTTGGTACTACTAAAAGAGTCATTTCATAAAGTATATTGGGATAAACAAGATGCTTGTTAGATATCATAATCATTGTTGGCTTGTAGAAGACCATCTAGGCTATATTCCATGTTTCTTAATGAACAAATCCTTAGATGGAAATTGCTAAGAATTTATAATGATCAGCCATATGATCCTAATGACAAGGAATTTGTCAAAATGTTTGTAGAATCCACTCCTGACCAATAGGATTTGCTTTGTGAATTCTTTCTTCATAATTTGATTTTAGAAAATTATACACTTTTATGTTAATTTCTTTGTTGGAGAAGTTCAACTAAGGTCATTCCTATCTACTATGAGAAATACAATTCAATGGCAAGATTGGTCAAGAGAATATACACAGGTAGAGAAAAATTTGGGATTATAGATGAGATACCCCATAGGAAGCCCTACCATTTTAAAGCATAGTTTCTAAGTATTAAACTTAAGGAGATTATATAGACTAAATACAACAACAAACTTAGGTTGTGCTCTACTCATTTTCAGGAAGAGGGGCCCAAATTAATGGGAAAGAGAGATACACTCCTCTTCCTATGTATCTCAAGAAAAGAGAGGTAACCTCACCTCTAAATATTAGATGGTCCTACAAGAGGGTAGTGGCCTTGATCGATATTCTTGAAAAGTTACAAACCAACTGGATTGGTATGCGGTACAGACCTCACCCACTTCTTTCACCACCTCCTCCATAATATACCAATTTGGATAGGAGTAATGAAATTTTTTGAATATGGGTAGATAGAGTTACTTCTCATCAGGGATTTCTCAAAGAGCCTGATGATTTTCATACAAAAGCAGATGATAAATATGAACTTAGTGTAAAATATGAAGAGATGAATAGAAATAGGGGAAATCAAGGACAAGGAGCACAACAGAGAGAAATAGGACCTGCTCGAGCTTAGTAAGGGGAGGAAATGATGAGGTAAAAACAACCTAATCAACATAATAGCCTAAATACTTCACCTCGCCTCCTTTAGCCATCCTTACCTTGCCAATTAATTATCTTTAGGATAAATAGTTGCTTTCTTTTTGTGAAAAAGAGTACAATCTTTACTTCTTGGAATTAATTGAAATAAGCTAACATTGCAATAACTTAATGCTTTAGTTTTGAAGATTGTATAGGTAATTACCCTTGTCAGTCATCATGTAGTCAAAGGAATTACATGCAGTCCTTGAAATGGTTGAAGACAGGTGCTGGAAGTTCAAGCGCCAGAAGTTTAGGAGAATTCATGATGTACCGAGTTTTTGTAACTACTGTTATTTTAGTTTAAAAAAATGTATGGCTTGTCCCAAGCCTTTTCATGTCTTATGTTATGGACTTTATAGTTCCTTAGTTTGTTAAAGTAGTTGAATAATTTTTTAGTGGTAATCATTACCAACTAAAATATAGGATTTTTGTTAGTTGCTTTTATATGAATATGTAAGTTGTTGGAGACAATGATAACAAAAGAATATCATCATACTATTAATTTGTTTGCATGAGCCATACTTTTATGAATAAAATGAGTTTTGCACATTAGCTTTGGAAATATTAAGTAATGTGAATGGAGTTATGTTGAATGGAGTAATTTGAAGTTATCGATGCATGTGATCTAAGATAAAAGTAGAAGCACCTGAGAGCTGGCCACTCAAGGGGCCATAGATTGGATAGATAAGTATTTGACCTTCAATTTTGTTACTTTTATTTGGTAGAAAATAATTAGTAGTAAAGTTTATTTTTATGTGTGTGATTTTATTAGACTAAACCTACAGGTCGTAGTTAAGTCCGTAGTCTTTAAAGTTCTATTATCTAAAGTTCTGGAGCACCTACCTTTTTTGTTAGTTTCAAACTGTTAAGTAGGTTTTAGTTAGTTGTTGAGATTGTTATTTTTGATTAATTAAATGTTTCATCTAGTTTCTTTACGATTTTTGTATCTTCATGCTTTACATGTTTCTTAGCTTAATTATTTCCATGCTTGCTAGTTTAGTTGTTATGCTTTGTAGTTTCATAATTTCATTCTTTCTAGCTTAAGTTGTTTCAAGCTTTCTAGATAAATTATTTTCTGCTTTCTAGTGTAGCGGCCTTTAGTTTTGGAGTTTATTTTTAGTTATCCCACCATTTAGAAAATCCAAGAGAGTTAGTCAAGAATCCTTCTATTGCAAATAGCCTTTGGAAACTACCTGATTGATATGATAATGAATTTATCAACTACATAGATGGGACCTAATGATATCCTATCAGTTTCCAAGTTATAAAATTGCATTGAAAAGTTGTCATCTTCATGGAAACTCACCTACAAGCTAAATCTAGAAGTTTCAGAATCTGAGATCAGAGAACAAGGAAGTGCATACATTAGGCCTTAGGATCACATTCTAAGATTTCTAAAATTCCAAATGGGACTAAGTCGCCATCTAGGGAATCGTAGTCCTCTCGAAGATATTTTTTAAAAATTCTTCCAAATCTGGTTTTGACATCCGAAGATTCTACATCTACCCCAAAAAACAACAATGGGACTAAGACAACCGTAAGGGAATATTTTTCCTCCATAGCATATTTTGACAACTTCATTTCATTTCTGGAACCTCATCACATTGCCATTCTTCCCAGGTACACATATCCTAACTCCCTGTTGCATAATTTCATCATTTACATCCTACATTTAGCTTGCATTACTAGCTTTTGTGAGTTGAATTCTTATTTGTGTTTTCCAAGCATTTGCTTGGTGGTGAACCATTAAAAGCTTAAAGAAACCCCTCCTAGGTCCTCCTTGTTGAGAATTGACTAACCTTGTGAGGTTGATAGTCAATCCAATTGGGACTCCTAAGACATGACTGAATGATAGTGGGAGAAAGGTGATATTCACACCATTTCTACCATTAATCATTTTGGTGAACCTGACCTTTTTGAGAAATCATTTTTTGATTTCGAGTTCATTAAAAGTCCTAGATCTAGATTGCATTCATTCTTGCATTGCATCTTACATTAGTGAAATTGTATCTAGGGTTTCTCATATTTAGTGAAATTGCATCTAGGGTTTCTCATATTTTCATTAGTGAAAGTGCATATAGGTTGCATTTTTGTTTTCTTGCATCATTTCATTTCATT
>VDFB02292539.1:0-63240 GCA_007258455.2 Sequoia sempervirens
TAAAACCTTCGAAAAAGCCACACCTCAAGGCCTTGAATGAGAGTACCCCAGTGATGATTTAAACTTCGTTTTAACATAAAAAAATAGCCATTATAAGAAATAAAACTATCAACATAAACAGAAGACAATAAACCCAAGGAACTAAGCACACACTTCAAGAAATTCAAAACTCGAAAGCACAACTATACCAAATGCTACAATCTTTTCAAACCACTTCAAAAAGTGGATATTGAGCAGTTTGATCTAGCTTTTCCCAATGGAGAATGTTGAGAACCAAAATGAGGAGACAAGGGTAAGCAACATTGTGCACAAAGAAAATAAGATGCAATGAACTACACCTTGAAAAGATAATCAAAATGTCTTAACCAGCTAGACTCTTCTATTATTTTTTGTTTTGGGTCAGTCAAATGGACCTGTCAATCTTCAAGCAATGGGCCACCCTTGCACAATAAAAGAGCATTCCTAACCTCAGAAGCTGCCCAATTCTTTGAAAACTCCATAGGATCATTGAACCACAAAAAGTCAACTCCTCAAATATTCTAGTCTCCATTGTATTGGTATGGCAGCAGTATTAGTGTGGAGGGGCTTGCCCACTGGGTTTGGAACCTACACCATTTTTGTGAGAAGTACCCCCGTCTTATGCTAGGCCGGAGCCTGATGGAAAAATTAGCTTAGACTCAAACTGACATGTTTGAATATATGGAGTTAAAGGAAGTGGGGTGTCAAAAATGTTTATGTTATGTCGATGACAAAAGGCTTTATAACTTTCCACCAAATTATAAAGGCAAGTATAAAGTATTTTATATTACAGTACTATTCATTGTGTGAACATATTCTATTTTTTAACTCCATTTTGGACCCCAAGCTAAAACACCAAAATTGTTATAAGAATTTCAATCAAGATCTAAATTCAGTTGGCACTAATCCTTCATGTATATTTAGGTTCAACGCATCTTTTCATCCAAGTTCTAAATATGAAACTACTCTTTAAGTTCAACATATTCAAAGAATCTATAATCAATAACAATATTATTATTTTGGATAAAACAATGAAAAAGCCATTAAAAAAACTAAAACAGTCTTCATCAAATATGAAATGGAAAAGAAATAACTCAATAAGTTTCTTACTTGTGAAGGAAGACCATGAATTAAAACAACTGAAGGATTTCTGGTATCACCAGCTTCAACACAGAACCATCTGTAAAAGTATAATAATAGAATATGTTAAATAATGTGAGTTCAAAGGTGTTCATTTTAGTTTTCAACAAACCCTGTTTAATGTGCATTTTTACACTGTCGCCAAAATATTACCATAAGAATAAAAGGTTCAAAAAAAGGAAACATGTCACATGAACTTAATCATGACATGCATCTCTAATTAGATAATTAGCAAGTCAGACTCTAGAATCCAAACTAAGTTTGCTCCATTAATTGATCAAACCAAGTCAAGAAATTCATTTTTAGGCTAAATGTTGCAAAATGAAAATATTTTATTTTGTGTTTCAATGTACCTGAAAGCATTGTCTTCAACTTGAGAGGATTGTCCCATTGCAAGCCCAAAGATTGGATCCTTTGCTTTTGTGATGCCCCCATCGATAGAGTAGGCTTTTATCTGAAAAAAAATGTTATTCAATTTATCTTGTCCATGGCTTATATTTTAATGAAAAGCAATTTGTCAAACAGTTTACATATATTCTCATTTGAAGATTTTCAGTCTGAAATCATTTTGTATGGTTTCCTAATTGTCTTGAAATCACATTCCCATATATTCTCATGAAACTCAAATGACATACACAAATGTGATGAAGCAAATATCAACATTTATACATTCCAAAAGATTGAATTTATTGAATATGACAGTCTGAAATAACATAGAGCAGATTACAGATAATGACAATATAGATTTCTGACCTGAACAAACTCAGATTTCTGCACCTTAATCAGTTCCAATGCTGTTAACAGCATCGCCCAGCCAGCCATAAACACTTGCCATCAATGATGAATTCACGCCATCCTTGTATGATGCGCACAGCACCTTCATTCACATCCAAAAGGTCACATGCCATCTGCAGGTTCAGCGCTTAGCTTTCAAACACCCACGCCAAGGGAAATATGGAAGAAATGTTCCATGACCTACTAAGGTATCACACACCTAGCAGCTGATAATTCTACGCCCACAATTAACTGGTAAACTGCAAATACTATGGTGTCCAGCATTGAAAGGGACCGCCCCTAACCAAAGAAATAGCTATGCCCAGCAATAGATTACGCTCATGAGCTGACTTGGATTCCACACATTCTTTTTAAGCTGTGATTCATCATTATAATAGCCACCCAAACTCAAGCGCCAGCCCCAAATACTTAACTTGGAAATCTCAAATATGGCACCCATACTTTCCTGTAAATTCTTCAAGCATTAAACTCTGAAATTTGTCTTGGAACAAAACTTTACGAATTTCATAATCTTCAATCATTCCTGCAACTTGTCCTCCATAATTATTTATCAAAAGATTTTGCAAATAAACTCCTTCCGATCAAACTTGACAATCACACAAATAAGCACTAGCATAGACTCAAGATGAATCTGTCAACAATCAACTAGGGAAGATCTTTCACCACCGTGGATGATATTCCTCATGAGGGTTTTCGTCCTCAAGAAGTTTTTAGAGAAAATCCAACAACATAACATTACAATGAATTCCCACATAATCCAAAATGAGCTCCAAAAATTATTTTATTTCCTTCCCAAAATCCAACGCACCTCTTTGGGAAATAAAATAATACTTTTAATTAATTCCCTTATGTCACCTATTCCAACGCCTCAAATGGAATAAATTAACCACTTTTAAAATATTTCCCCTTCGCTGCTCATATTCATAAATTGAGACACTTTTAATATTTAAATAAACACTTAAGTGTAACATTATAATAAAATATTATAACTTAAGCATTTAATTAAAACCATCCAGCTGACTTAGGAAAGCATTGCTGGAGCATCGGATATTGAAACTAAAATGTGCCGAGGTGTAAATGTTGCCAAGAGACGAAGTTGGTGCTAAAACGGTGACTTTCTAAAAATAGCAATGAGCTCCAAGAAATGTGAAGCACAGACCAGCTGTCCAAAAATGTTTTTGTAAGCGTCATCACAAAACATACTGACAATTGAGCTCAATGCCACAAATAAAACTGGAATTATGCCAAACTACACCACTTCAAGAACTGTTGAGATCCTTTAACAACCCAATTAGCCTACGGGAACCCGTGGAATAGGCTAACGGTTGACAAAGTTGGCTAGGCTCAAGTAGGGAACATTACAGGAAGGGCACACATAGCTTCACATTAAAACACACACTTATTATACTAAGAGGGGAAGAGGGGACGGGGAGGGGGGAGAGGAGGATCAGTATAGATCAAACTTTTCTTTTCACTACTTAATCAATCATAGCAGTATTACCTCAAAACTTAATCATCCATAGCAATAACATACATGCAAGATCTAGCAATTAAGAACACAGGAAGAACACATGATTTTACGTGGAAACCCTTGCGGGAGAAAACCACGGCAAAATATTGATTGTATAAATCTTCTTACAAATTTCATAGGCACCAACCCACATTGGAGACTCCAATCCCCATTGTTGAGCACCACCTCAGCAAGAGACGCCAATCTCTTCTAATAAGAGGCTCCAACCCCTCGATCTCCTCAATCAGGAGACTCCAACCTCCAAGTGAATAATATGATAATTTATTTGCAACTTCCTCTTTAATCTAAAATAACAACTGCTCACAAATCTGCAATACAATCACTCATAAATCTGCTAGTCTTCAATATTTCTGCACATAGAACCGCGATGATCTTGCTTTTATTTCTCTTCTTTTCTTCTCACAAAATTGATGCTAAAAAACTCTCATAAATCTACTCACATATCTCTTGTAAATCTGCTCAAATATCTTTTTATTTTTGCTTTTCTTATGAATAATATTCCTTGAAATTGATTGATTTTACCTTACTCAACCTTTTATTTATACTTGCCAAGATGTCTCTTCACCCAAGGGAGGCGAATCCTCCAAAGGGGTCAGCCAACAGCAAATATAATTTTTATTTATATTAAATTTCTTGCCCAAGGATGGGTGCACCTCTCTAGGGGTGTCGTCCCTCCAAAAATAAAATCAATTTATTTTAATTAAATTTCCCCAACATGGGGCAGTACCATGAGGAGGGTCGGCCTCATGACAAATAAAACATTTAATTTTATTTTCATTTATTTATCTTCAATACTCCAAGGGGACATGGCTTCGGAGTTCCAGTTCCAGTGTCCAAGGGGAGCGCCAGGGGCAACTTGGCGACTTGGGCGACTTGGACGACTTGGACGACTTGGACATGCACTGGAACTTGGCTCTGGAATTCCAGTTCCAGTGTCCAAGGGGAGCACCAAGGGCGACTTGCGCGACATGGGCAACTTAGACGACTTGGACATGCACAGGATCTTGGCTTCGGAGTTCCAGTTCCAGTGTCCAAGGAGAGCACAGGGGCGACTTGGGCGACTTGGACGACTTGGACATGCACCGGATCTTGGCTTCGGAGTTCCAGTTCCAGTGTCCAAGGGGAGCACCATGCGCGACTTGGGTGACTTGGCGACTTGGACATGCACTAGATCTTGGTTTCAGAGTTCCAGTTCCAGTGTCCAAGGGGAGCACAAGGGGCGACTTGGACATGCACTGGATCTTGGCTTCGGAGTTCCAGTTCCAGTGTCCAAGGGGAGCACCAGGGGTTGGCCAACAACAAATATAATTTTTATTTATTTTAAATTTCTTTCCCAAGGATGGGTGCACCTCTCTAGGGGTGTCATCCCTCCAAAAATAAAATCAATTTATTTTAATTAAATTTCCCCAACATGGGGCAGCACCATGAGGAGGGTCGGCCTTGTGAAAAATTTAAACATTTTATTTTATTTTCATTTATTTATCTTCAATACTCCAAGGGGGCCAACCAACATATTTGGGGCCACCAACATCACCAAACCACCTTTGACATCAATGACAATATTTTTCCAACAATGTCAACTACTGGGGCATAGAGCTAGAAAAGAGTCAGTCAATTAGACTCCTCCTAAGTGAGCCAACAACGAGACCTTAAGAGTAAGTGAAAATAAACCTTAAAAATGGCAAGGACATTGCAAAACTATGGAGGACAATTTCATATACAAAATACAATACAAGATTACTTATTGTATAGGGCTCAAGCATATAGCAGTAGCCTGGCCCATAAAACATTTCAAAACTTATCAACTGTAGCACCAATTGGAAAAGTAGCCATAACCAATATAACACAAAAATAAAAAATAAACACATTTTTTAATTGGCCTCAAATTCAATCATAAAGAAAATAGCAATAGAAGCATAGGAAGGCTGCAATTGGTATTGTTTGGGATTATAACTTCAATGCCCCATAGAGAAAATTTAAAAGATCCAGTCAAATTATCATAAATAGCATCTTCTTGATCATTAAGGGGAATTCTTTCTGCTAAGGTACGATCTCCGTTGTTACTGAATGCAGTTATTCAATTTGGTCAATGTGAAATATGTTGACCCCTTTGACATTGGTTTTGGCATTGATGTCAAGTGTTTACCTTGGCATACATAGAAGTGGCATATATTGAGATGCTCTCGTTACTTTGGCACTTTAATGAAGGATATGAGAAAGCTTGGTTTGGTTGACTTTGCATGAGCATTGATAATTCATTGAGGCAGAAATACTTTATGTGCTTATAGTTCTTTGGACACATTGATACATTTGTGCATCTTTGATTTGATACCTAGTGTCTAACATCTACACTTGTTTTTGGTATTAAGGTAAGATTTATACAAGGACTTTGAGACACACTATTATATGGGTCTACCTTAGACATTTGTTGCATTTGAAGACTATGAGCCTTGGTCTTTACTTAGCACATTTATATCATTACATTGATACAAGGCAGGGTAGTGTTTATTATATTCATGTGGTTGTTTGTCATGATTTTAATCATTGTCATATATCTTTGGGCATTATGAGGTTTAAAGTGGTCATGCAAATAATAGCTAAGATCGACACAATGATAATTGTTTTTGACTTGCAAAGGAAAACAATTGATGAGTAACACCGACATAATGAATGGCTCTAAGTGAATGTTTGTTTATGAAGTATATCGACACAACGATTGTGCCCTAAAAGTTATCATTTGGCAAATAATGAAGCATGGTTTTTAGCAGCCGATTTAGGGCTTGAAGAGCTTGGTGAACATGGTGGTATGGCGGTTTGGATGTTCAAGAAGTGGTTTCCAGATCTTCGTGGCAATTGGTTTTCAAGTTGACAAGTGCATGAGACCACATTCTAGCAAAGATAAAAGTCTTCAAAGTCGTAATTTTGTTGTGCATTATCTGAAAATCTGTTAAGGGTTTGTTGGTCTTTGCTTGTTGCTAAGATTATATTGTTTCACCATTTGTTTGTAGTCAGGTTTCATTGTGTATTCATCTAGTCGACTCAAGGGTTTTTGATTTTTTGAAAATGGGTGTCAAAACAGTTTCATCTTTGTCATTTGTCGCCTCAAACTTGGTCTATTTGTCACAGGGGGTTGTGTATTCTTTAATGCATGGGTTTACTATTTTGAGTCTTCAAAACCCTATTGATAGGGCATGCCATAAGCATGTCTTGTGTTATCCTCTGTTGTTGCTTAGGGCACAAGGTTTAAACCATTTAGCAGATTTGTTAAAAGTCTTTGTATAGGTCATGTCTTGCTCTTTTGTTGTCGACTTGAAAGTATGGGCTTTGTGTCACATTTATATGTGTCTTTTGCTTAATGTTTACACACAACTTGTACTATGTGTCAACAATATATCAAAGGCAGTTTAGTTTGTTGAAGGAAAAAGCATCTTGATGACTTCAGGGGTAGTTATGAAAACAGTTTGAACAGGATATATTTGATAGTTTCAGTCAGTGACAAATGGCAGTGTTATGTGACCTTTTGATTCTTATAAAAACAGTGATATGTTACTGTTATTGGTTTGGTGCTTTCACAGAAATATCATGTTGAGTTTATGAACAGAATTTTGAAATGTTGTTTTGTAAAACTGTATGCAAAACAGTGTAGTGCATAATCTGATACATTTTGTGTTTTGAAGATTCCAATTTAATGAATCTTTAGGACATTGAATGTGTTAAAATGGAAAGTAGAAATGTTATGCAATGAAACAAAGTAACCCTCTGTAATTTGTTTATTCATGATTTAGAAAATGTTGTAAAAAATTATGTCAGTGAAGCAAGTTTAATCTTTGGCCAATGAGGCTGTATGTTGCCAGTGAGGCATTTTGTAGCCAATGAGGCATTT
This sequence comes from Sequoia sempervirens, assembly GCA_007258455.2. NCBI lineage: Eukaryota > Viridiplantae > Streptophyta > Pinopsida > Cupressales > Cupressaceae > Sequoia > Sequoia sempervirens. Next base: position 7,368 of record VDFB02292539.1, read on the forward strand.
TCCGGAGTAGTTTTTTATCCCTATGAGGGTTTTCCACTTATGAAAATACTGTGTTATAGTTCTTTTGTGTTATGTCTCTTTTGAGTTCTTCATGTGGTTTAAAGATCTGATATTGGCTGTCACATTTGAGTACATTCTTCAAACTGAACTTTTCATGATTACAAAGAAATTTTGTGCTTTGAAAAACAATTGAATTTGAATTTGTTTATTGAAACACTGATTCACCAATCCCTCCCCTCCCCCTCTCAGTGTTTCCTGTACTCCAACAAAATATTCATGGAGTTGCTATGGTTTTAGCAAATAAAACATCTTCCATTTAGGAACTGCTGTAGGTTAAATAATTCCATTGGTGTCCAATTGTATTGAGAACATGACATATGATTAAGCTAGAGAGTGCCCCCATCCTCTGCATTGATTTAGAGATGTGTCAGCAATAATTGAGCTTTTGTGAAGGGTGTATTATCTATTGCTCAAGTTTATCACAAAATACATTCAGCTTCTGATCATATGAACAATAAGGGGCTACTAAAGCCATTGTTTCTATTCATAAACATGAGCCCTTAATGTAAAGTGCCAAACTAATTTTTCTGTATTTTAATAAGTGTTTGATAAAATACCCGCAATAAAATAATCCAATATTGATGCATTCATGCAAGTGTTTTACAAAATGACAGTTTAACAATCAAGCTGGAAATATTATGTATATATTGCCATTCAGGAGAAATACTTCAGCAATGTTCATGCATCACATTATATTCAAATTATATCATTTAATAATCAAATTAGAACAGGCCTAACCTCAGAATCGCTGGTTCAGACCCAAGAATGTTAATGAACATCACTGCAAACCAGTCAACTTTCTTCTATCTCCTTAACAGGTCTGTTTGAACTCTCAGGGCTATCACAGTCCTTTAAAAATATGCTATTTGATTGCTGCAGTCTGAAATAAGGCTCCAAAATAACCTCAGCGGACAGCGATAACTTCCCTGTTGAAGATCACGACCAGCACAAAGGCATCCAAATTTGATAGTTGATGACTGGAGGTTTAAGCTTTAAAATATTCTAATAATTGCAGTGACTCCTTGGGTAATCTCCTCACATCCCAGTTCAATTCATCCAGCATGGAAAATAAGGCTAGCGAATAAACTTCCTTCAAATGGCATCTAGCTTTTACATAGGCAACTGGATGTTTGGTCTGTCGACAAGTCCGCCCTTTCTTCAAGCATGGAAAATAAGGAGTGGCAGTCACAACACTCCTGTCCAACAGTAAGCCCACGCCAACCTCCAACTATTGTGACTTCATTCTATGTGAATAGCTAGTCATTTCACAGGGTACGGCCAAGATATTCCTTAAAGTGGCAGCTAGGAATTACAATGCTAACTACAATGCTAATGGCTTACCAAATAATCTCCATATCTCCCCTCTTGAATTAAATCAATTAATATTTCCAAGAAAATGAAATTTGAAAACTCTTACCTGCACCACATTTATCAAACCAAACTAGCTAGGAAGGTTTTCGTCTTCGAAACCAATTTTGCCATAAGGTTTCTGTCCTATGGCTAGATGAACAGTTACTTCTCCAAGATAGAGTTTTGTAAAATGAAAATGCCAAGAATCCTTTTTCCTTTTCCATTCCTCTCTTTATACACTTTTTCCGAAAATAATAAAATATTATTCATTTTCCTGCCTTAGTGACTTTCTAATTTTAACTTTATATTTTGGGTCCCCATAAAATCACTTTTTAATTTAACTGTCCAACTTTATAAAATAAAATGATTACTTAAATGTTAGTCGCCTGAACTTTAGACAGCTTAATTTAATTAATTAATTATTCCCTTTTTCCTCTCAATTAGCCTATGGGAATTAAAATAGGCTAAGCGTCCCTATCGAGCACCTACGTCCCCAAAGAGGACATTACACTTGAAGCATTCACTTGGTTTTTAGTAGATTAATGGAACTAAATGCCAAGGATCCACCCATGATCTTAGCCACTAAGTGCAAGGATGAGGATTGGGAAACTCCTAAAAGCGTACATTGGCAGTGCAATTCTAGCTTCTTCAAACAAAATTATTTGGTTAAGTTTTGCATTCAGAATATTCATCCAATACAGTTTGATACATCTTACAAGAAACATTTCAAGAAATACAACTACAATCGTTATCCTCCATCAAGGAAAAAAAGGACACGAAAACATTTATCAAATTATAAGAGAAAATGGTCTCCTCCTCTTCATGCATTAATGAAAAAATTTGAAATCAAAATATTTTGTTGAAGCTTTATGATTGACATAAAACTACTCTTTCCACTGGGAAGCTGCAAGTTGTTGTATTATTTCAAGCATTCATACATAAATAACATACAGTTTCTTCATGTGTTTCGCAATGCCTCTACATCTTTGGCTTCAGTCCCTTCATTAGGATTAAGGAAGAGGTTCAAAAAAATATATAACTGAAAAGTTGCAGACTTGCAAACTAGTTTGTCATTGCCATAACAAAGAAAAGAACTATGGAAGAGTGTAGCAAATTATGTTTTATTATTCTTAATGTCAATTTCTCACAGTTTGATAGGGAAAGAGAGGGCCCAACTTCATTCTCACACAATAAACTGATCAAGAATGGCTGATGAACACCATTCTACCCAGATTACAATTTTGATCACTAGGGAAGGCTGCAGCCACAATGTACTGGACTTAAATGAATACTGTTCGCACTTTTATGTTAATCTTTGTATATTAAGCCCTATTTACCAGCTTTACAAAAGACATCTAAACACTGTTGCAGCTGGAAGTAAATTGTAAATAAGAATAAATGTTGTATTTCTTCCTGAACTGTGTGGCTAATCTATAAGAATAAGAATAAATTCTATATGATTGAGAGTGTGTAGGGGAAAAGTTCTGTATGTTCTTGCAGCAAGGTGAAATTAAAGCCTGTGTATCTACAATTATTGTGGCTCACATGTACCCTTGAGGGCTAGTCTCCTGAATTTGAACACAATTTGCACAAGGTGCCAAGGCCTATCAGCAAACCACTAGAGCTTATTGCACTTGCAACTGTTTCCCATATAACAGAAGTTTCCTATTTCATAAAAGGTATTTCCTAATGAGCAAAGATTATTTCAACCAATCATCTAAGCAATTTTCGCTAAATACGTCTATGATTTGTTTATTTGCTAAATAGATACTTACATCACAGCATACAATCAAATTCTCAAACCTGATTGTCTTCCATAAGTCATAGAGTGTAATGTCCCCGTTTTTAGAGGTAATTTGATTTAATTAATTTAATTAATTAAGTTGTCCAAAATAATGATTTTCAAGAGGATGACTAATTAGTTACTTTAATTAAATCATTAAGTGGTATTAAGTTAATTAATTATAAGGTGATCAAATAAAATTAAAATTAAAAGGTGACCTTATATTTAATTAATTTAATAAAGTGACTTGATTTTAAAATATATTATAAAGTCACTTAAATAAAATAAAAGAATATTCTCGAAGCTTCTGGAGAAATTGGGGAAAAAGAATAAATAGACATCTTGGGCTTCATTCTCAACAGGCAGATTTGATGTTGTTGTTGTTGTTGATTCATCTTGTGGAGCCTAGGGTTTCTGCAAATTGCTTCTTATCATAGGAAACGAAAACTTCCTATTGATAGCAATTTTGAGGGTGTGAAATATCACCTGAATTATTGCAGTTGTGGGAAAGAATACCTCAGTTCTTTCATTGAGCAGAATTTGTGGACATTGGCCAAATTTGGTGATTCAATTTGAAGATATTGGCACTGGTTCATTGGAGTTCATTACTACAACTCTTGGCCATCGATTTTTCTTCATATATTCGGGTTTAGAAGGGCCAGATTTAACAGATAAAGTTCTGATATTTAAATCAGATTATTTCAGTCAAAGGAAGGCGCCACTAGGAGGGACGACTTTGCTTGTAGGGGTCCCAATTAGCATCAGAAAATTTACTGGCTTGGTGCGCCCTTATCCTTGGACCATGGCGATCATGTTGAAGGCATGAAACTGTTGGAGAAGGCTGAATACTATTTTATTTTCTACATCAGATCTGAACAGGGGCGAGTTTGGAAGAAGCTTGTTTGTCAATCTCAGATTTTGCTTCAGACTTTATATCAGCCATCGACTTCTTCATTGGAGGCATAATAAACATTGATTCTCATCCTAGCATTGTGACATCTCTTTGTGGAGGGCTGTTGGAGTTTCATTGTTCTTGGGGATGCTGCCATTTGTTTGCCTACGGAATATAATTCTAATCTTACGTACTACTGGCAAACTGGTAATGTGCAGAACATAGGATAAAACAGTAAGCTAAAAGATATCATATTTGAACACCATAAACTTTATTCATTCTCAGAAATATCATGTACAAAAGAGTATCAGCATTGATTGACAATAAACATCAGCGCCAAAAAACTATATCCCGACTATCCCAATCCGACTACATATAACGCTCGGCGGTGGTTAGATAACCAACCGACACGACGCTTCATAACAACATTAACATTAACATAATCGGAACATGCTTTCCCGAAAGTACATGACATTATTATTCTACTAACTATTCTATAGTTTTATTAACAATTGGCCGACTACGACCCCGGCCGACTACAAAGTAAAGATATACGACTAACATCATCCCCCCCAAAAAAGAAGTCTTCCAGACGACATACATATAGCAAGACAAGATCACTGAGAAGTAGGGGGAAGGGAATGCGTCCCTGGATGTACAGATGACATCGGAGTAGTAGAAGAATGCTCCGCTCGCAGGCGCCTCACTTCCTCGGTACGTGAGCGAAGCTGCCGATCTGCCAGTATCACAGCTTTGTCTACCCGAGCGTGTTGAAGGGCAACCTTCAAGGAGTGGTCATCAGGAGTGCTTCGCCACCACTGCTTGCACTCGTTGCCAGTCAGGTTCTCCCATGTCATCGTCTCGTTATCAGCGTCCATCCTCTTTCTTTTTCCAGCCGAGGCTACCTTTGGCTTGTGCTGCATAGCCTTCTTGCCCTTGTCCATCTTTCTGTTAGTTCGGCAATTCCAGCCGACTTTATAACTCTCGAGACTGTTGTGAAAACTGCCGAAACTATCAAAACTGTCGAACTGCCGAAAACTGCCGAACTGATGCAAACTGCCGAACTGCCAATGAAAACTGCCGAACTGCCGAAAACTGCCGAACTGCCGGTGAAAACTGCCGAACTGTCGGTGAAAACTGCCGAACTGCCGAAAAGCTGGAAATGCCGTACGCCCTGGAGAATCTGTACCTGAGAACTTGGCGAATGTGGTAGAGTTCATACGGCTTGAAAGGTGGGTGAGTGTCGTACGCCTTGAGATATTTCGCCGAATTTGTCTGATGTGCTGATGTCGTACTCTGTGTAGAGGATGCAAATGTCGTATACTGTGAGGACTTGTGACAACCGTACGACCTGGAAGTCTTCTGAGTGAAAAGGACCTGGAAGTCTTCTGAGTGAAAAGGCCGTACGATTCCAGAAGCTTGAGATTGGCAGTGCCGTATGATGACAAAAACTGGAGATTGCCAAGGCCATACGATGTGAATTCTTGCTAAGTGGAAGAGCCGTATGACCCTAGAGTTCTGTGAATTTCGTGCAAGTGTTCCTGAAATGCTGGTGCCGTACGGATTCTCCTGCAACACTGAGCCCGTACGAAATCTCCTGAGGCAATAATGTCGTACGACTTGAAGGAAGTCACTGATGCACTGATGCTGTACGATTTGGAGGGAGTCATTGATGCACTGATGCCGTACGACCAGGAGAATATCACTGAGCTGCCGTACGATGTCAACCCTGGCACCAATTCCAGTCTGTGATGGCCGTACGATTTCCAGTGGCCAACCGAGTGAAGACTAAGAGGCTTGTAATTGCCGTACGATGCAGTGCTTGGCAAATTCTTTACTGGCAAAGGCCGTACGGTGCAGAACTTGGCGAAATTTTCAATTTGCACTTGCCGTACGATTTCCACTGACAAATAGAATGAATACTGGGAAGCTTGAAAATATCGTACGGTTTGAAAATACCTTGGATGTCGTACGACTTCAAAACTCTGGAACTGGTGAAGGCGCCGTACGAGTTCCTTCTCTGTGCTTGACTTGCTGGGTGCATACGGATTCCTGTGTTCATTTCTCCCGTCGTGATTTCTGTTTATTTTGCCCTTTCTCCCGACTATTTCCTCTTTAAATGGCCGTACGGCTTGGGGTGCTATATTTATTTCATTTTTGACTTTATTTGTTTTAATCGCTCTCCTTCTTGGCCGTACGCTTTTTTCTCTGGTCGGGCTTTGGCAACCTTTTAATTTAATGTTTTCTCCTTTAATTTTCCGCCATTTATTTCCTTTAGCCAATTTCCCCTTTGACCGTACGATTTGTTCAATAGCTGAGACTCTTATTTTAATTCGCCTTACTTTATTTAATTTGAGCACTTTAATACTTCCTCTCTTAATGTCCCAGCCATTTAATTTATTATTTAATTTTTTCTCCCTTCTTTTGCTTTCTTTTCTGACTTCTTTTACGTTTCTTTTATTTTTTTCTTCTTTCCTCTTTTCTTCCCATTCGCCTTGTTCCTCCTTACTCTGTTATTTTCTTTTATTTTCATAGCTTTTTTCCTATCTATTTTTATTTTTTCCAACTTCCGTTCATTTTCTCTCTCCTCCCTTCTCTCTTCTTTTCTTTTTATTTTTTTCAACTTCTGTTCATTTTCTCTCTTCATCTCTTTTCTTTTTTTCTAATTTTTTAATTTTTTCATACTTTTCATTTTTTAAGTCCAACACAATTTTTTCATCTTGTACCTGTTCAGATTTGTGGACAGGTGTATCGTCCAGTGTTGATACTCTTTCTTTGTACTCTCCGTTCTCGGCCGGAAATGTTTGGCTGGCCCTTCCCTGTGTCTCTTCTTCCTTGCTTTCCCCGATTTGTAGCATGTTACACTCTCGGTGGAATACTTCATAGTCTTCCATCTACCAATGAAATAAGCCATTCAATGAGCTTGTCTCGTCCTCCGAACAACTCTCGAGTTCAAGTACGCCTTTAGTGTTCGGTTCCATAGCTTTCCTTCCTTTGTCCTCATCCGGCTCACCTCCATCCGATTCAGATCCAGAGGAAGCCAATTCTTCGCTCACGGCCTGGTTCTTCAAGTCAACGACATACTTTCGCCTGTTGTTCTCGATCGAGAGTGTGTTCCTCTTCCAATTATGATTTGCCTTCGCGGCTATCAACCATCCTCTCCCAAGTAGTGCATCGTATGCTTTCCTCTGTAATGGGATGACGACAATATTTAGCAAAAACTGTTGTGTGCCGATCGTCACCTTCTGCGCCATCAGTGTTCCCAACGGCTTGATACCATGTTGATCAGCGCCCACCAGTTGGAATGTCGGTGGCCAAAGTGTAGGCTTCCCGAGACTTCCATGTGTCTTCAGGTAGTACGTTGACTCCGGATCCTCCATCGACGATAGTATTTGTCAAGATATTCCCTCTGATTTCCATATGCACGACCGCTGGCATCTTCCCGATGTTCGCTATGAGCAATACCGGGTCGATTATTTGTTCACCGTACGGTGGCGGTTCTGGTATCAATTTTTTCCTTCGTTCCTCCAATCGCGGTTGCTTGCCATCCTCAACGACGTTTGTGATCGCCAGTCCCAACTGCAACATAGTCTGGAGAAGGTCAATTACTTTGATCGGTATGGTGGTTTGTAGTACCTGCCGTATGATGTTGGTTTCCGCCTCCGACCGCCGAGAGGTTCCTGGCTTCTCCGGAGGTACTTTGTTTTCCTTCGCCATCGCCAGTTCCACTTCGGTTTTTGCTTCCTTCATCCTTTGTTTCTCCGTACATGGATCTGGGTAAGTGGCTTTTTTTGCTTGTGCTCTGGTGATCGCCAGTACCTCTTGTTCTTCTACTTCCAGCATATGGATACCCTTTTGCTTTGGGCATTCATTATCTTCATGATCGCCTGGTCCACACCACTTACACAATCTCCCTCCCGAACCTTGACCGTTCTGGCAGTCCCTGGCGAAGTGGCCCCATTCGTTGAACTTCCTGCATTGGATCATAGGCCTTCCTTTTGCATCGTACTGTATCATGTTTCTCGGACTTCTATTGCTTCTGTAACCTCCAGGGGATGCATTGCTATTGTATTGGGGCTTTGGTGGTGTGTTCGGCGGTGTCGATGGTTCTCCTTGCGCGAAGAGTACTTGTGCACTTCTAGCTTTTAAGTTGTATGGGCATTCCTTGACTACCGTCCTACTCTGCTGTGATATTGCACAGTTCTTTGGGATGTCATTTCGGTGACCTTCTCTTCCTATCGCGAACCGTGCATAACTACGCTTCCTCGGCTTTCCTCGTGACTTTGGTTTCCAAATACTTCTTCAATTCTTTTCCATCATTCCTCGTGATCATATATCCTTCCTCGAAAGTGCTTGTAATAGCCTTTGATTCATCAGCCGCTCGTCCGTGACTTTCTATCCTCATTCTTTTTTCCCTCTGAGGATGTTTTATTTTCACTTATGTCCATTGCCCGGATTGTATGCTTCAAAGTGGTAACGAGGATGGCTGTGATTTACTTTCATTTTCGCCGGCGGAGGGAATCAGCCTCCAATGAACCATCGCTTTAAACCATCGGGCCGGGCGGCTTCCACTCTTTCCGACAAGTCTTTTCTAACCTCCTGCTTGTGGTCCCCAGAGCATTCTCATGCTTGCCTTGTTTGGTGGCGATATATTTCCTCTTGACGCATCTCACTATCGTCCTCCGTAGTTTGAACTCCGCTTTCAAAGTTTTGTTTCAGATCTCCATGTGGTTTCTCTTCGGCGTTTTGATCCAGTCCAAGTACTACCAATGGCACTGCCTCCCCGAAAGGCCGGAAATGCCTCACCATCAAGGTCGGCTCCCCGCCTTACTGCTATCCGTGAGTAGTCTCGTGATGTCTGTAATGCCGCATCGATCCTCAGAGCCATTCCCCATGAATTTCGGCAACTTTTGCCGATCCGGATGAGCCATCTTTACCGGTTGACCTCCCTGTTGACCTCCTTGTGTTTTGGACCCGATTAGACTAGTGGATTCTTCGCTACGTCCCTGTGCGTCACTAGCACTCTTGGCCACGTACGAGTCACTTCCACGTCCTCCGTCAGCGTCCTCAACACCGTGGGTCTTCTCAGGATCCCGCCGATGCTCTCTCTACCCTGGGGTCTTAAGCTCTGGCCTTCCCCTCCTTAACTCGTCCTCGTCGTCCGAGAGTGACAACTCTCGAAATCGTCTGATGCTACTAGTCAAATCATCTTCATAGGGGTTATATTTTCCTGTGTGTGGAGTCCTGAAGGGGTTTTCGTCCCTTCCTTCTATCAAACTGTGGTGTGCTCGTTCAATAGACGTGTCTATTCTTGTCAAATTTTCATATGTTCTTTTTATGCTTTGGTTTATTTCAATTAAGTCCTCATCTAGTTCCTTACCAACTTGCCTTAGTCGTCTTCGCCGACTTTCCTGCTCTTGTAGCCTGAGTGATCGCCGAACTTGTTCTTCCGAAGTCCCGTGCCCGTCGGGTACTCTATTCCTGTCTTTGTTCGGCCGTACGGGCATTTAGTTGTTCAAGCGATCATTGCTGATTGCCGGGAGTACGACGCCGGCTAGTATCAAGTTCTTCCTCTTCACGTTTGGTTCTGTCTTCACAGCGTTGCACGATTTGCTGCCTTCGGCGCTCGCGGGCTTCTTCCTCTCGCAAGTCTTGCAGGATAATGAAATGGCGGGCCAATAACCTGGACATGCGATTCAGGAGGTGGTTCACCTCGTCGTTCACTTCCAGCCGATCCCAGATGACTTCCTCAGGAATCTGCCGAATGAGGGATTCCCTACGCACATGGTCACGTAGCGATATTTTCCACAAATTTACCAGATCTTCTGTCAATGAGTCTTCCCATTCCTCATTAGCATTTACAAGTTCTTCCGCTGGTTGACCCATTACGCTGCCATGGTAGATGATGCCCTAGTCCGTTTAAGCAACGGCGCCAAATGTTTGCCTGCGGAATATAATTCTAATCTTACGTACTACTGGCAAACTGGTAATGTGCAGAACATAGGATAAAACAGTAAGCTAAAAGATATCATATTTGAACACCATAAACTTTATTCATTCTCAGAAATATCATGTACAAAAGAGTATCAGCATTGATTGACAATAAACATCAGCGCCAAAAAACTATATCCCGACTATCCCAATCCGACTACATATAACGCTCGGCGGTGGTTAGATAACCAACCGACACGACGCTTCATAACAACATTAATATTAACATAATCGGAACATGTTTTCCCAAAAGTACATGACATTATTATTCTACTAACTATTCTATAGTTTTATTAACAATTGGCCAACTACGACCACGGCCGACTACGACCCCGGCCGACTACAAAGTAAAGATATACGACTAACACCATTATTTACCAGACATATCAGCATACAGAGAGACCCACGAATTTATATATTGCAGCTCTGACTTGCCAAGATTTGGCAATCTATCATTGGCGCACCATATTAGGGGCTGTGGAGATTCTTCTTGTTGCACATTGGAGGCTTCAGACTTGATCATTATTTTATTTCTTCATTCCAACCAGAACAGGGGCGATTTCTTCAGAAAACTATATTGGCTGCTTATGGTCTCCATCTTCCAAGATTTTGCTTGCTTCTTCATTGGTGAACAAGGGCGACTTCAAGAACCAGGTTCCCTTGTTTAATTTCATGCATATTATATGTTTAAAAGCATACTAGGAGGTACAGCTGTAGATGAAGTTGCATCAGATTTTAGTTCATGTATATGAGCCAAGAGTCTTGGCCTTTATCTCATTGTCATTGTAGAATGTTGCATTATCAATAAAATAACTAGAGTTGGAGGTTCTTTATTGAATTATTGTCTATTGGTAGTTCAGCGGAAGTATGTCAACTGTTTGACAAAATGACTATAAGCTATAGCTGTACATTTAGGTCATGAAATTTCAACTATTGCATCTGAAAATACAAAAAGAAATTTGCATTGCATTTAGGACTTTGTCTAAACAATATAGAAGTATTTTGCAAGTAGTATGCATACTTAATTTCATTGGGAAAACAATTATACACTCAGCCCAGCGAGTTATAAGGTTGCATATGAATTGTTTGACAAAATTACAAGCAGCAAATTAGGGCAAATTGTGATCAGTTTGAGCAAGGCTCATTACATAGAGGCAGACAACACTGTTATTGCTGTATTTGGGTGCCATACAACTCTCCAAAGTAATCAGTAAAAAGCAGATTAAATAACTCTAAATTCAAAAATAAATTTCTGCAGAACACACACATAGTGGCTCCTAGTTTGTCTCCTAGTGTGTATTTTATCATGTCTTGGAATTATGTCGGAACAACCATCTACATGGGCTTATAATTACAATGAGTCCAGTAAAAAGTTGTAATGTCCCTTTTTTAGCCAGTATCAGAGTTTTGATGGATTAGCCTATCAACGGGTCCTCGTAGGCTAATGTTGGTGATTTGAGGGCCTTATGTAGGAGTTTCTTGGTTCTTCAAATGGCGGTTTATAGTGTTCTCTTCTCCAGTGCTGGGTGATATTCAAAGACGACCTTCCTCAGGTGTTTCGGGTTTCGTTTGCACTCACTATTTTTAGTAAGTCACTGGGCCATTTGGTCCAACCTTACTATTTATAGTAAGCCTTCCAGATGAGCAGCAGGATCAGTGGGTAACCTCATGGTGTTGGCAGAATCAGTTAATGATGAGTAATTATGGAGTTATGATTTATTGATTATTATTAAAGTGTTAACTTTAATAATAATTAAATATTAAAGTGAAGGTTATTAATGATGTTAATGGCCTTATATATTATATGATTTTATTAATCATAAGGTCATTATTAAAAAGCATTTAAGGGGGATGCCACACATGAGTATTAGTATTATTTAATTATTGGCAACAAAAGTAAATGATATTTTATTATTAAATCAAAATGGATTAAAAAGCCAAAGGAGGTCGTGGCTTTTTGGAGATTATATAAAAGCACTCAAAAAAGCATTTTCAATTCATTCATAGTTTAAAAAATTTATGAGCTTTTGTTGTGGAGAAGAAACCAGGGTTTCTAGCTTTTTGGTGCTTAAGAAGTATAATCCTATAATGCTTTTGATATCTAAGTTACCTGTTTGGGTTCAAGTTAAGTTTGGGTATGGTGGTCTAGGTATGTGGATACAGCAAAAAGAAAAATTTGGGTTGGGTCTGTTTTGGATTCATCCATACAAAAAAGAATAAAAATCAGAAATATATACATATTTGCAGTCCAAAAACAGGAATTAAGTTCAGAATACCACATAGCATAATATAATTAACAAAACCACCATAAAAATCTAAATTTGTCAAACTCAAATGTCATTTAGATATTCATTGATCAATAATAAAATAATAAAATCAAGAATCAGCATCCTATGGTTCTTCATTAAGATCATCATCAACAACATTGAGATTAAATGATGTAGGTACATTAAAATATAAAAAGAACCACATGGGGTACCGCTAGTACTTGTACTAAAAATATGTTGCTAGCTATGTAACTCCTCCAAAAATGAAAAATGTTGGGAAGTGGAAGCATCCAAGTCAATATGCTATAACTCTACATCCCACAGCTTTGTTGTCCTGTGTAGTCATTTTGTTTGTGCAAAAGAAAGCACAAGTTGGAATTCGCATACACTGACTCCTATACCTTTTGTGATTTTTGTTTACTCGCTTATGCTAATTGACCTATTAATACAGAATAAACAAGAATGTATGACAAAACCAATAAACATAACAATTACTCAACAATGCACATGCACAGAATAAGTATTCTCATTGATCAGATAGGCGATAAGTAAATCATACAGAATGTGTCCAGTCCTTGACTACAAATGAAACATGAAATATATAGTCAGCTGATGTTGGCTGAGGACACCAACCGTCGACAACTACCTAGTACAACTAACCAACCTGTCATGTCCCCATTTTTGGCGAGCATCAGAGATCGTGAGATTGGCCTATCATGAGACCCTCGTAGGGTGACAGAGTGGTTAGAGGGTCGTTTCGGAGCTTGGCTCAGCGTCAGATTGGCAGTTTTGATCGATTGGCTTTCGTTTGGGCTCGATCGGAGACCTTTTTGCAGAATTGCTATTTTTAGCAGTTCCTGGCAGGCAGAGTGGGACCCCTGCTATTTTTAGCAGTAGGGATTTGGCGGCATCCGGAATCACTTCAGAGTTCGTCAGTTTCAGACGGATCGGTAATCAGATGAGTAACGAGGAAAATATTAATATTTAATTGTATTGATTAAATATTAATTATTTAATGGTTTATAATATAAAGTTATAATTTAAAATTATAACTTAAGTGATTGCCTTGAGGGGTGCGCCCATCATCAAAAAGGGGCCAGTTTGAGAATTAAATTATTATAAAATATTTGACGAAGACTATTGAAAAATTAAAAGAATTAAAATGTCAAATATTTAATATTTCCCTATCTTTAAGGAAATCGCACTTTTGTGCAATAAAGAGGATTTGCCTTGGTTTCTGAGCCATTATGATATTTCAGGAATTGAAAATTGATCAGTCTTGCCAGAGAACGGAGACCTTAGGGTTTTGAGTTCGATATTCGTTGGAGAACGAGCCATCTCCATTGAATCAGTTCAGAGGGTGTGAGATATCACCCGATTTACTGCCGGCAGAGGTTTTCTCATTCAGAGTAAATCACAGAGCTTCAGAGGAATTACTATCTTCAGAGTTTCTTCAGAGTTTTATATTCAGAAGGCATTCATTAACTTAGGCATCCATTTTCTGGAGATTTGGAGAGTTACAGAGGAAGCCGTACAAGTTCATTCAATGCTGCTGCTGCAACCGTACCATTTGGTAACAGCCGTACAGCTCCAAGCCTCTCAGGGATTCAGATCTTAGAGCTTACTCAGGGGTTCAGAGAGATACTTTCCTCCAGGAGATATCAAGCAATAAAGGCGCCCATAAGCTTTGCATTCAGAGCCTCTTGAAAGGTCATACTTTTTATTTATACCAGCAATCTGGATTTGGCCGTACAATTGAAGGAAGGCCGTACTTTATTCTCCAAAGTAAAATACCCTCAGCTTTCATCTTCAGACTTTACCTTGAGGAGCGCCTATTATCAGAGATTGCCAGAGGAACACCAAAGCCGTACATTTCATTTTGAATTAGTTGTTGCTGATACAGCCGTACAGATCTGTTCTGTAAAAAGCCGTACCATTCATTAAAGGACGTGTTTGCAAAAAGGAAGCTAAACACCTTCATTGAGGTCTTCTTCTTTCATGATGTTGGAGGCGCCTTGACATCTGGAGTCATCTGCAATCACCAGACTGAGGGAGAAGAATATGCTTGTTGCAGCCGTACCATAGGTACCAGATCATTTAATGCTGTCTCAGAAATCAGGTTTTTGAATATTTGTTGCCTTTACCTTTGCATGTTATCAGAACTCCATTGTAATCGTCTCAGAAGTATAATAGAATATCTGGCAACGTTATTATCAGTAGATTTCACAGTTTCTGGAGTATTTAGAATTTATTTAAATTTCTATCAATTTATTGCATAATCGCCATCTTTCAATTACATGCAAAAAACCCAAAAACGGTCGAAAAAACTTGAAACCTTCAAAAAACATTTAAACCATCAGATACAGAGGAAACGGGGAAACTGGGGTTTCTACACAACCATCGGGGACTAATTCTCGATTACAATATATACTAATTAGTTATGTTGAGCACAATATTATTTATTTATTTATATTTTTCCGACTACCTCAGCCCCCCAAAAAAGAAAGTTGTCTTCCAGACGACAATAAACAAAAATTGGGAGCTAACACCCAAATTACATTTATTGAGATGGAGGGTGAGAGATCACGTCCCTGGATGGATGGACGATTTCGGGGTGGATGTCGACGAGCGAAACTCTCGCAGTCTGCGAACCTCCTCTGTACGAATCCTCAACTAGTGCTCAGCCATGATCTCCCACTCCCTTGCTGCCTTCACTATCTGCACAACCTCCATCACTTGACGTTTTGCTTGGTCAACTTCTTTGGCCTTTTCTGCTAGCTTCGCCTCCATGGTCGTCATTCGCTTCTTTGTCTCCTCTCCATCTCTATCATCTTGGCTTCTACAGCCGATACTCTGGCTCTCTCATTGACGGTAAGCTGGGTCTATTGAACTAGCTGATCTTGGAATTTCTATGTATGCTCGGCTAACTCTTCTCATACCTTCTACACCAATTGCAGAGCCTCAATCTTCTCCTGCGCAGCATCGTCTATGGATGTCATTTGTCACCTATAGAATACAACCTCTATAACGAACAAGGTTGAAATCAGATAACCATCTCTCCCTCCTATTGAAAGTCTCAATGGATGCCAAGCCTTCAACATTGTCGAAGTCTCAACTGCAGGCCACCCTCTAGAAGTGAAACAATGAACAAATTCTCCCTCGCACCCTATCTATACGAACACCAATATCCGTTGCACCTCCTTTGCCACCAATGGAGACTGACCTATGGCCAGCCGTTTGGATGTCTCCTACTTCCTACATCACTGCTACCATCGCCTGAAGTTCTTGAATGTACCTCTAAACTGTCCTCAAAGTGTCTGACTCATCCGTTTTGGCTATCTCATTAATCATCCCTTCAAATCCACTCGATTCATCATCCTCCTCATCTTCGCTTGATGGGTTGGGCAATTCTAACTTCTCTCCAGCCAAAGGTGGCTCAGGCATCTGAGATGGTCCCCCACTCTCTTGAGTGTGCATGATATCCAATGGGTGTACCTCTGAAGAGTGTGGTTCAACACCCTTAGTCGCCATGGTTGTGAAATCCTACTGCAAACCCTCACCCTCGGTCACCATGGTTGTGAAACCCTGCTCTAGACCCTCAGCCATCACTCCTTAAGGACTTGGTAAGGGGAAAGCTGGAACCTGCAGAGGTAATCCGAGCATATTGAACTACATGTTTATCTGTGTAACATTGGTAGGTGCGGGAATATCCTTTGGTAATGTATCTGGTGGTGCAGGAATACCCCTAGTAATGTATCTAACAGTGCAGAAATTGGAACTGATGGCATTGGCAGATAGCCTAGCGGTCCTAGCGGTGCGCCTGGCAATCTTGGCAGTGCATCTAGCAGTCCTAGCAGTGGGCCTACTGGTCCTGGCAGTGCACCTAGTGGTCTTGGCGATGCACCTAATCATCCTGGTGATGCACCTGGTGGTCTTGTCGATGCACCGGGGGATGGTGGTGTTACCTCTAGCAATGTTGTTGGCAATGCAACTGACGATGTCGATGATGCTAGTAGTATCATTGGTGGTGCAGCTAATGATGCCTCTGATGGTGTTGGCAATATGAAAGTGGTTGGCTATAGTGGTGGTATTCTTGTAGCCGTCACTGTCAGTGGTACTACTTCATCTATGCCCATCTCTAGTAGTGACTGCACATCTGCTACCAATGATACCACTTTCTCCATCAGTGGTGTGGTAGCCGATGTGGAGGATAACTCTATTGGTGCATCCTTTTCTACACTACTAACTAATGCCTCCCTCTATTTCCTCTTCTTCCTTGGTTGGGTTGTCTCTTCTCCTCTGGTTGCTATGTCCAAAGTGGTCCAATAGAATGTTGTTGGCAGTTTTGGGTCTAGCTGGGCCACTAGTTGGAACTTCCCCCACTTGTCGGTGGGAACCTATGTGAATAGCATCTAGTAACAAGGAAATAGCATGTTGTGTCATGTAGAAGTCTTTATGCTTCTGTAAAAGGAATTCTCTAATCCTCTCTGATAGTAATCTCGACCAGTTGTATACCTTCCCTATGCTCAACCCTATCGTGTGGTCAATCATCCATATCGCCACATCGGAAGCTCTGCTTATTCCTGTCAATCTATACTTCATCAAGTAAATAATGCACTTCCATTTAGGTGTGGCCAAGAAATTTTTCCTCAACACCCGATTTCCAGCATTCCATATGATGTACGTCTCATTAATTCGGGTCTAAGAATTCTCTTCACTAACGCTTCCTTGTGCTACTGTGTAAACTTTCAAGTTGGCTTGCACACCGTACTACCTATGGTCGATATGTCGAACACCCTCTGGAAGTTTGCTGGCCAGAAAGAAATAGTCACCATGCAACCCTTGTACTCGATGATTGATTTACGACAGTGCCTGCAATAATTGTCACTATTGCCTTCAAGAAAGGTTCAAACTCTCGAGAATTGAAGAATGGAAGCTACACGGCTTTGTCAACCTGTGCATGTCGTAGGACTACCTTGAGGACATGGTTGTCCTAGTTATTCTACACCACTTCCTACACTCACTACCCGTTAAGCTATCCCATGTGTGTGCATCTACTCCCATCTCAACATTCGTTTTTCCTTTTCTTGGTTTGGCTGAAGCAATGTGTGGCCTATAACGCACAACCTTCTTTCCCTTGTTGCTACTTGTGTCCATGGCTGAAATGAGTAAATGAGTTCCCCGACACCGATTAAATATACACCACCTTCTTGAAAACCAAAAACAACTTCCGCAACTGTTAATCCGTACTATGCAATTTTTAAATTGTGCTCGACATCACTGTTCCCATGTTGGTTTGTACCATACAACGTACGAACGAAATATCTGTTGATGAACTGTTGTGTTCGTCTGTACCATACAGCATACAGACAAAATATAGTACGCTACAATTTTCCCCTGATTCCTTTCACTGTACAACCTTTTCTTCTTTTCACCATATGATTGAATTGTTTTCACCGTACGACTCTAAGTGTCTTTTTGTCGTGGATATCGTACGACGATGCAAATAATGACTACGAGAGTCCACCATATGGTCTACTTTTATGTTTAATGTACATCCCGCCTCTTCTTCCATACGACCAAGCACTTATGTCGTACGACTTCCTTGTTTTGCCCTCATCCTTGCAAACATACGTTGTCTTTGCACCCGTACTGTATAACCCCTTTGTTTCTTGGTTTCTCTAGACTGCACAGATACCTTTAGGCATACGATCTTCTCTACTTCCCGTACTCTGTTGAACGATTGTCGTATAATCAATCGTACGATTCTTTTCTTCTGCCCTTGTCGTACTTTAACTTTGTCCTATAGTCATATGGTCTGCAATTTTTTCCCTCTTTTTATTCATGCGGTGTAGTGAATACTTTGTTCTTCTTTATGAACTCCTCATTGCCAGTTTTTATATCCTCCTTTTTTTTGTACAATTTTTTTCAGTGTCATCTATACTTTTATTATTTTAATTCTTTTCTCCATTACTTAAGCATTTTTTAATTTAAAATTTCCCCCTCTTATTTTAATATTTTCCTTGTTTTCTTTTTCAAATTTTTGCTTTTTGTACCTTCCAACTCCACCTCTTTAATTTTTTGCTTTTTATATTTTTTGTTTTCTTCATCATTGGTTTTCCTTTTCTAGCTTTTTCTTTCATCACCTCTCCTTACCTTCACTTCCGACACGTACTGCCACTTAGAAGAAAACGGAGGTCTTTTATAGCATTCTTCTTCGCAATATGTTCCAAGCTATTTTAAATCAAAAATCTTATCTACCAAGGGACTGGGTCCCACACCTTTATAGCTTCCATCGGCATACCGTCTGTCGTACTGCTGATACTATGTAACGTTTCCTCCCTCCACCGTCCACAGACTTGATGGATTTGGTATGACCCGCCATAGTCCATTCAAGGTCACTAATGTAGGGAGCTTCAAATTATGTTCTTTGGTGTACTTGATTACCTCTTCATTGTATCCATATGTTTGGGCAATGAGGATGTCTTCTACCATTATTAAGGATTTCAAGCACGCTCCTTTCTTTTCTAGGATATTTGCCCCGTTCATCCTCATCCCAATCATCTTCGTCCAAGTCACCTTCATTTTGGACTGCTTTTCTTTCGTTGTTCCTCGGCTTCTTCGTCAAGCTCATAGGACACATACCCTATTCTCTATCCTTCATAGGGTGCATGAAACTTCCAGTGGCCCCATACTCTTTTCCATAGTGCAGGTGTTTCGAACAAGGCATTGCTTAAATGTTTATATACCCAAGGTACTCAATTCCTTCTACCATTTTCTTGACAAGTCTTTCTTCCACTATTTTTTGGCCTCCTGGTGCTATCCAATCTTCCTCTTCTATGAACTGGTTTCCATTTATTCCCCAATCCTGTTCTTCCATGATTCCATTTCTGCTTTCTACCCAATGTTTTTTTGTTGCGTAGCCTAGCATGTTTATTTCGATTGTTGCTTCCTTTCTCCCCTGGTAAGGTTTCAACTTCAATCCATCGATGGAGTCTTGTAACAAAGTTTTATCTAAATTATCGAGTTTGATTGCTCCGTTCTCGCCAACTCCTCTGATCTTAAATGTTTTGAGCCACCTTACCTTGAAAATCTCGTTACGACCATTATATTTTAAAACAAACTAGCCAAGTTGGAATCTCATTTGGCGAAGGTGCTTGTCGTGTCAGTACTTCTCTTCTACAGTGCCTCTGTCGCCCATTGTGCCACTATTCTTTGTTCGTCGAGTTTGATGAATTGGAATAACCACTCCTTCAAACTCTTTGTGTCGCCAAGTCTATTCTCCATAGTTATTCTAAAGCTCGGCACCATGTATTCGACTAGTACAATCACTTCTTGACCATACATTTGTTGGAACGGTGTGTGTTCAGTCATCACCTTATATGTTGTACGATATTCCCATAGTACGACAGCAAGTCACTTCTCTTCCCAGTAAACCTCCTCGATGTCGCACGACTTGTGAATGACTGGAACTAGTACCTTATTTTTCGACACTATATGCCCGCTCGCTCTTGGGTAGTACGAACTTGACAAGTTGTGAAAGATTCGAAACTCCATCGTCATCAGGCAAATGACATGATTGACGAAGTGTACTCCCCTGTCGCTTGTAATTTGTATCGGGATGTCATACCTCGTGACTATTTGTTCGTAGATGAATCTCACCATACTAACAATCGTATTGTTTGGCAGTGCCCGAGCCTCCACCCATTCTGTCAAGTACTCAACAGCAACAACTATGTACCTGCACCGATGTAATTGGATAACTTTCAACAAACCAATGAAGTCCAATACCCATTGCTCGAAAAAGTTCTTGAGGTTGGGATGGAAAAAGTGACATGTAATCATTTTGAGAGGTTTGTCGACTCTCTGGCACATGTCGCATCCTACCAGCCACTCTCAGGCTTCTATGTGTATGGTTGGCCACCATAATCCTGCTAAGAGAACTTTCTAAGTTGTGGCATCCAATCACATATGCTCTCCAACTAGACCTTTGTGTGCTTTGTTGAGCAACCCTGGAATTTTTTCCTACATGACGCATCATCTCAACACATGATTTGATCCCATTTTATATAATAGGCCATTAATGTGCTGAAATATTTTGCTCTTCAGTGCTAACTTTTGTCTCTGTCTCGATGGCATTTCCTTCGAAAAGGTGGATGTGGATAGGTACTCCCCGATCTGCTCAAACCATGGCGATTGTCCTACGATCTAAAACAAGTGCGCATCAAGAGAATCTTTGTTCACTCCCTCAGGTGGTTCACCAGACCGAATTCTCAATAACTAGTCGGCGATGACATGACTCTTTCCTAGTCGTACAATTATGGTGAATGTGAATTCTTGTAACAATAAGAGCCATCGGCTTACCCTTCCCTAGATGATTGGTTTGTTTACCAAGTACATGAGGGCTTTATAGTCAATGTAGAATGTGAAGGGTGTAGCCAGCAAGTAGCACCCAATTTTTTGCACAGCATACACCATCCTAAGAATTCCCTCCTGTCGTACTGTAATTCCTTTCTTCCTTCGACAACAACTAACTTGCAAAAAGTATCGAGTGGTCTAACCCTTGCACTCCTACTTGTGCCAATGTTGCTCTAATCGCGTAATTTGAGGCGTCGACATGCACATGAAACTCTTTACTCCAATCTGGGTATGCTAGGATTGGCGAATTGATTAGTCATACTTTCAGTGCTTTGCAAGCTTCTTCATTTGCTTTTGTCCATACGAATGGTTGTCCATTCCTGGTGAGTATGTTCAATTGATAAGAAATCTGAGCAATATTTTTATGAATCTTCTGTAGTATCCAACATGGCCAAGGAATGACATCACTCTAATGATGTTCTAGGGTGGTTTCATCTGTACGATCACCCCAATTTTATTTGAGTCAATCTTCAATCCAAATTTGCAAACTATGTGTCCAAGCAATTTCCCTTGAGGCCCCATCAACCAACATTTCTTCGGGTTAAATGCTTGTCGTGCCACTCTACACTGTTCCATGAAGTCTCAGAGAGCCTTCAGATGTGTTTGTTTGTCGCTATAAATCATCCAGTCATCCAAGAATGACTTAAAGTTCCCCATCGACATCTCGTCAAATATGTGTAGAATTATTCTTTGGAAAGTTCTCAAAGCGTTGCACAAACTGAACAGCATCTGGTTGTATGCATACACTTCGTCTTCAACTATGAACATCGTCTTTAGTTTATCTTCCTCGGCTATACTTATCAGATTATAGCCTGAAAACCCATCCGTAAATGAATATTGGCAGCTATACTTATCTAATTATAGCCTGAGAACCCATCTATAAATGAATATATTTCATGGCCCGCCACCCCTTCCTATATACAGTTGGTGAATGGGATCGAGAAGGGGTCCTTTATGGTTACAGTGTTCAAACTTCGAAAGTCCATGCATATCCGATTCTATTCAAATTCTTTCTTTAGTGATATGACGATTAGTGTCACCCAGTCACTAACTTCAACTTTGAAGATGATTCCTACTTCCACCATTTTTGCAATCTCATCTTGTACCTTCGCAACATATTTTTATTCATTTGGCTGGGTCTCTTTTGTACGAGTTGTGCATGCATAGTTCTGTAGGTACGCCCTTCAAGTTTTTGTACATCCATGCAAAGGCATCTTTGTATTCTATGAAGATTTTAAATGCTTTCGCCTTCAACACTGGATTCCAATCATCTCCAACCAGAATCATTCAAGGACTATCCTCCTCTCCCAAATTTACCTTCTTTATGTTTGGTTCCTCGTACTTGATTATCTTGTCCCTTTCAAAATTGCTAGTGTGTCGTCTAACCTGGCCACCCCTTCTTTGTATTCTCTGTATTCTAGAAGAAATGCTTGGCACATCGAGGCTCTATCCTCTTCTTCCCTTTCAATCTCTTTGATTTGTAGCATATTGTAGTCTCGCTGGAATACTTCATCATCCTCCATCTACCAGTGGAAGAGTCCATTGAGTGAACTCGTCTCGTCCTCCGAGCATTGTTGGAGGTCCAAGACACCTTCATCATTCTTCCATGACTCCCCTTTCTTCGTCCATTCCTGATCCTCCTTCAAACTCCGAGTCCGACGATGCCAATTCTTTGCTGACTGCTTGATTTTCAAGTCAATCACATACTTCCTCTCGTTGTTCTCTATGGAAAGTGTTTATTTTCCAATTGTGGTCTTCCTTGGCTGCAATCAACCATCCATGCTCTCCCAAGTAATGCATCGTACGCCTTTTTCTCCAGTGGGATGACCACGAAATCCAACAAGAATGGTTGGGTCTCGGTTGTCACCTTCTACACCATCAGTGTTCCCAACGGCTTGATGCCATGTTGGTCGGTGCCCACCAATTGGAATGTCGATGGCTAAAGTATTGGTTTCCCGAGACACTTCCATGTGTCTTTAGGTAGTATGTTGACTCCCCATCCTTCGTCGACAATTGTGTTTGTTAGATTCTTCCCTCTAATTTCCATTTGTACGACCATCTGCCTCTTCCCGACGTTTATCGTCAGCAACATTGGGTCAATGACTTGTTCACCTTCGGGTGGCAGTTCCACAACCATTTGTTTTCTTCGGCCTTCCTATTATCGATGTTGCTCATCATCGACTTTGTTCATGATTTCCATTCCCAATTGTGGCATAGTCTGAAGAAGGTATGTTACTTTAATTGGTACTGTCATTTGTAGCATTTGCCGTACGATGTTCTTTTCCAAATCTAACTACAACAAGGTACTTACAATTTCCTAGGAGGTTCTTCGTTCTTTGGCCATCACTTGATCTACTTCGGCTTAGCTTCCCTCATTTGCTCTTTTTCCGTATGAGGGTTTGGATACATTGCTTTCTTTGTTTGTGCTCTAGTGATTGCCAATACTTCCTCGTTCTGTTCCCCCACATCCAGCATATTAATGCCATTTTGTTTTGGGCAATTGGTGTCCTTATGGTCACTCAGTCCACACCACTTACAGAGCATAGTCTAAAGAAGATGTCACTTTAATTGATACTATCATCTGTAGCATCTATCGTACGATGTTCCTTTCCAACTCCAACTGCAACGAGGTACTTACAGTTTCTTGGGAGATTCTTTGTTCTTTGGCCATTGATTGTTCTTATTTGGCTTTGACTTCCCTCATTCGGTCTTTTTCCATACGAGGGTCTAGGTACATTGCTTTCTTTGTTTGTGATCTGGTGATTGCCAATACTTCCTTGTTTCATTTCTCCACATCTAGCATATTGATGCCATTTTGTTTTGGGCAATCGGTGTCCTTGTGGTCACTCGGTCAACATCACTTACAGAGCATCGTTGTTTTGTCTTGGTTACTTTGGCATTCTCGAGCGAAGTGACCCCACTCATTACACTTTTTGCACTGGATCTTTGGTCGCCCCTTCGTATCGTACTAGATTCTACTCCTTGGTCCACTATTGAACAGATTGTTATTTCCTCTTTTGTTCCTATATCCGCCTAGAGATGCATTGGTATTAGTATTTTGTGGTTTCGGCGGTGTGATCGAAGGAGTTGACTGTTCTCCTTGGATGAAGAGCACTTGTGTGCTTCTTGGTTTCAAATTGTAAGGGCATTCCTTAATGGAATGTCCCATTACTTGGCAGATGTCACAAAATAGTTTTTTTGGACAATTTGTTTTTGTATAACCCTCTCCTTTGCAGTTGTTGCACCACAGTTCCTTGTTTTCTCTTGTATTCTCCTTCTCAGCCTTCAACTCCATCATCCTCATCATGTTCTTTCTCAAGGCTTGAACAATCTTTGATTCCTCGTCGTTGCTATTGTCTATGCTCTTGTCATTGACCGTCTTCCTCTTTCATCAAGAAGATGCCTTGTCTTCGCTTCTATATCCATTGCCTAGTTGTAGGCGTCGACGTACAATGATGGAGGAATGACCTTCATCTAGCCTCTTCTTCAGCCCATCAGCTGGCTAGATTTCCAATTTGACTAGTAACTCTTTGAGTGTGCAATTGTAGTCTTGTACATTCTCGTGCTTTCCTTGTCGTTTCTAAGGAGTTTGAATTCTTCCTAGAACGCTCGTTTCAATGCCTCCCACGTATTTTTATGTCCTGCTTCTAATTCAGTATACCAATCGATCACTATTCCCTTGTGAGTTCTTGGAAATGCTCTCAACCAATATGCTTTGTCGTCCTGACCGTTCGCTACCCAAATTTTTCGCAAGTTTTACAATGTCAGACAAGGTCCTCCAACTCGTTTCCAATGAACTTCAGGTTTTTTGCCGCTCCACATTTGGACTTGTTGATGTGTTTTTCGTGACCGCACCAACGCAGAATAAAGTCGCCAACGGCTTCCCTATTCTCTCTTGATCACAGTATTCCGCACGCTAAGATTGCAAGAAAGTTCGTGCGTTCAACTCCAAGGTTCTTTCAGTGCGAATAGGCTCAGTTTGGCTCGATGTGATTTGCTGGTATTTCAAGGGGGACTTACGGAATTGTTGTGGGCGGAGAAAGGAATTCAAATGCTCGAAAGATTTGTCTATGAAGTGCGGGTTTCCTATTCTAACCGGAAAGTACTGAATTGAAATGGGGTAGGGTTTAGAGAGTCTAAATCTATTCTAAGTGGGATATGGAGCTCAACTTCAGCAAACTTCAACCAAACTTCGCTTTGCCTCGCATCGGACAGCTTCCACGGAGTCGGTGCAATCTTCAAGGGAGATGACTAAAGATGTTCAAACCACCACTTGACATGAAGATACCATCACAACGACGCATACCATCATTCAAACTGTGATTGAAGTTAAGTGCATGATATTCCAGTTGACCACACAAGGCGCATTCACCATCAGCAAATACACTAGTGGTATGGATAGACGAAGTTGCTTAGATCAAACACCACATTCCACAGTTAACATCTACTTGCATGGAATAAAAAATTATACTACTTTGAGCTACCATTTGAATCCGAAGGACGAAGAAACCTTGCTAGCTACTCACAACAAAGACGAAATTCACCATCAATGAAAAACTCTTTTATTGAGAGAGTGTTCACAACAATTTCTTACAAAGTTTTCAAAGGGAAAACTTTCCCTCTTCTTCAAACTACACTACCAATCTATACTAAGCTACTTCTAAGTTGTCCCTCTACTCTAATTCTACTGTCTACTGAGATACAAATGAGGGGGACTCCCCCTTTATATAGCTGGCCAAGTCCAACAGACGGCTCAGATTACAATTGGCTGGATGGCCCAGATTGTGCCACCTCAGCCCTAAACAAGATTTGCCCTAAAAACCGCCACCAAGGAGAGTGAGGTAATAAATGAGCCATAATGTCCACCATCATCCTTCTAGAAGATTCCATTTGTAGACGCGTTCACACTATTCTTGATCTTCTCTCTTGGCGTTGTTCTTTGACTTCTTCCACTTGAGGGTTTTCACCTTTGTCACTTAAGTTATACTGAGTCTCAATACTTAGCCACTTTCTTGCAACCTTCTCCCTTTGAGATTGAAACTCATCTTCATCGTGCTTCCACTTCAAGTCATCGTGCTCTGGCTTCAACATTTCTCCTGCAAAACAAGCAAGGAGAAGAGAATTAGAACATTTCATAATATAAATTCGACTTACTTACCGGGATTTTCACGCTCTAACTTCCAAGCGTTCATCATCCTCACTAGCCAGCTTCATCTTCAAATTCTTCACAATTCTTCACAAATTCATTTCACCTGTTGGAGCTCTGACAACCTTAATTTTATCCATCACTGGCTCAAGAAGACTATCCCCACGAAGGATTTAAGCAAATTCACCCAGGCAATTCATTTCAGATTTATTGTCTGGAGGATTTTACCTTGAGAACACATTTTCTTCACACTTGCCTTAGAAAATTTTAAAAATTTCCATTAGGAAAATTCATCAACCTAGTGCCCACTCAAAATCTTTATCTCAGAAACCTCGGCAAGCTATGGAAGACCTTAAAATCAATTCCTCATCGATAATCTTTAATACCCAGAAGAAAATTTTCCTCAGAGCGCGTCGAACTCATGGGTGCACGACGAACGGGTTCATTTGATTTTCTTGAATTTTGAACCTTAGAAAAATATTTCCCTGTGAAATTTAAATCCGTTCTTCGCATCTGTGAAGATTTCTTGTGGTTCTGACTTGAGAAATTTTAGATTTATCCTGCATTGCCATCATCTTCTGACTTTGCCTTTGAAAACTTGCTCGTGCTTCAGGAAAATTCAACACCTTGGAGTCTACGCGTATTTTCTAAGGGAGAAAATATTTTGCCTTAGAAAATTTTTTTAATCATCCTGCACTCTGAAAATTTTTGCCTTAGAAAATTTTATTCACTCCTCAATCACTCTTGCCAGTGGTGAGAAAATTTCATCAACTTCACTTGGAAAAATTTTATTCATGGAGGTGCCTAGCATACTTCATCTTCCACTCACCACCTTGGATTTTATCTCACATTAGGAAAATATTCCAACGCCTTTGAGGAAATTCCTTACTCACCACCTTAGGCGCCTAACATACTTGGAAGAATTTAAAATTACGCCTCAGCACTTTTTCTTCACCACTTCACACACCTTAAAAAAAAATCTCCAACACTTATCACCTTGGGCGCATTTTGCATGTGATGAGGGATAACGCCTTGCATTTACCAAGCATTGACCACGCCTTGAGGCATTTTTAACCACATTTCACCTCATTTACCAGCTTGCACTTACCTTTTACACCCCAACTTGGGCGCATTTCCTTGTTGGTGAAGGATAAGAATCTCCAACTTCCATTTTTCGTCCTCACATGCATGTTTTGGGCGCATTTGATGCCTCTAGGGGGACAAATTTCATACTTAGAAAATTTTCATGCATGTTATGCTTGAAGTGGGAGCATTTTACTATGTGAGGAGGATAAACTTTGTTGACTTGTTGACTTCTTTGAGCTTGAGCGCATTTTTGATGCCATGAAGGATGAAACTTGTAACGCCTCCAACAAGTGACTTTTCAACTTCCTTATTTTGTCCTCACATGCCTCTATTTGGGCGCATTTTGCACCTCCTGCAGGATGAAAACATTTGACTTCTTTGACCTTTCTCACTTTGGGCGCATTTTGCCAGTGGAGGAGGATGAAACTCATACTTAGAAATTTTTGTATGCCACTACCTTGCATGTGGGCGCATTTTGACATGAGAGCAGGATAAAAATCTTTGACTTTCCTTGACTCACTTGTTTTGGGCGCATTTTGGCCTAGGAGGTGAACGAAGTCTCAGACTTAGAATTTTTTTTCTTATGCTTTCACCTTGAGGGCGCATTTCACCATGTGTGAAGGACGAGATGCCTGCCTTAGAATATTTTATGCTTCAATTCCACCAACTTGGGCGCATTTTACATGGGGAGGTGGATGAAAACATGTTAGAAATTTTTTTTCAAACACCTGGAAGGCAAGTTGGGCGCATTTCACCTGTGGTGGAGGATAAACTTCAGACTTAGACATTTTTCTAACCTTTCTGCCAGGGTCTCCATGACTGCTATTTATAGTAAGTCCTCCAATTCTTGCATCTCTAAAGCTCAGATTGATTTGAAATTTTGGACACTGGATCCTCACGACTTCACCAACTTGTTGACACTGCCATTTTTAGCTGACCTGCTATTTTTAGCCCATTTCCGAAGATGATTTACTATAAATAGTAACCTCTTGCTTCTGATAGCTCCACTGCTCCGATCGACTTGAAATTTGAATGAGGCGCTCCTCACCACGTGACCTTACTGTCAACATCAACACATGCAGTTGATTTACTATTTTTAGCCAGTTTCCAAATTGACTTACTATAAATAGTAAGTGCTCCGTTTGACTTGAAATTTTACCAGCAAATAGCCTGAAGGATGCTGATCGCGGTGGTTTACACCGGTTTTCAAAAATTCTGACTTTTGACCCCTCTTTTCAGGCTCCGAAGTTGGAAACCCTAATTCACTCTGCATGCGTATCAAAAGATCTCCGTTTGCTCTTGTTTCTGTGGCACTGTGATCAGCTCGTGATTCTGAACTGCTGGGAAGCGGCTGCCGGGACGCACCTGCTAAAAATAGTAAGTTCCTTACTGAGTGGTTATCTCCGTTTGCATGTCACACCATTGCGAAGCTCTCGAAAAACCCATCAGGAATCATCTGACATGCAAAAGAAACCCTGACATGCAAACCCTAAAAATAGCCTCAGAAGATTGAATTCTAGAAGTTGTCGTCTTGTTTTGCATGTTATATCATCGCGAAGGTCTCGATAAACCCAGAAGGAATATGCCAACATGCAAAGAAAAACTCTACATCTGAACCCTGAAATTTGTCCCGGAAGCTAGACTGCTAAAAATAGAAAGTTGCCCATTTTCGCTCAAATTTTGCACGTGAGCAGTCTGATGCATTTTGAATACAGTATGACTGTCGGAATCTCGAAAAATGCTGGCAAATTGCCTATAATTTCACACTTACTAAAAATAGTAAGTACCTCAGAATTCGATGAAATTTTGCTGAGAACCTGACGGAAGCACACTGACAACACTGTTAAGCTCAGTTTTCAATTTATTCACTTTGTTCGACCTCAAATTGGCAAGGAAGCTCAAAACCCTAATTTTTAGGCTTGGCCAAACTTACGTTTAAACTCAAAGACGGGAACGTCCCCGGAAAGACAGACAGCAGAAAAGAGAGACAACAACAAAACGACCGAAAAGCAAAGCCAAAATTAGGGGGTCCCCATTTGCAATGGGGCGATGTGTGATAAACGTCACAACAGGACTTTCTAGGGGAGTCACCATCTTGCCTCTCTAATGAACCTTTTGTGACAATGACCTACTTGGGGAGTTTTGATTCATACCTTTTGGTGCCTTTCCTGCACTCTCAAACACACCGCAATCCTCTCCTCATCCTTTGTCAGTGTTTGTTAGTGTTCCACGGGATGCATCCCCCCCAAAAAAACCCGCATTTCCTAAACGTCCTCGTCTTGGAGACTTGGGGACTTGGGGGGGATGTCCCCCCCACCAGCCCACCACCAACGTCACCATCCCACCACCAGCATCGCCGTCTCCAAGATGCCACTAGGACTTCAAGGACACCACAGTGTCCTCAAGCCTTCTAGGGGACTCCTAGTTTTCTCCAAGATTGTGTATAATTCTTATACATCTTTTTATAACTATTTTTTCAAGTACTATATGTATTTTAGCACCCAGCCGCCACCCCGCCACTATCCCCTCGCCATCCCCAAACTTAGGGCCCTTGGTCCCCCTTCCCCAAAACTCGTCCCCGCATCCCCTCGTCAGGAAACTCCATGGAACTATGGTGTTTGTCACCTTTGGGACGCCTTCAAGGACTTTTTAATGCTCCCTCTATCCTAATGTTTTCGGCTCTAATCATTTGATGTTCAAATCTTCCTTCAATGTCCAATGTTCAATCTGGTGATGGGTCTCTGTCAGATCGTCTAAAGGTTTCCTTTGGCCTTCCCCTTTGACTGATTCTATTTGTACGAATTGTTCTTGGTCTATAAAGTCAGTGGTTTTCTTCTTGCCTTCCCCTTCACCCGACGGTGAACCTTCTTTATCACTTGTCCATGACCCTTCTTCATTTGATGGTTCCCTGGCAATGTTATCTTCCTCACTTTCCCCTTGTCCGATGTTGATGGTACAAAAGGTTCTATAACTTGGTCGACAAGATCAATTTGTGTTTTGTCATCGGGAAGTGGTAGGTGTCTGGCTATTTCAATCCTATCTCCCCTTGTACATTCTCTTGTTCTGACAGTTCTTTGTCTCTCCCAACTATGGCTTCTACTTGCACTTCGGCTTCGACTTTTGTTCCTGGGTGGGCTTGGACTTTCTTTGAGAAATCCTTTCCCTTCATCAATTTCAGCCCTCAGTCATCGTCGTCTCTCTATTTGTTCTTCATTTTTAAGGATCTTATTTTATGGTCGATTGATTCTTGACCACTTTGTTTTAATTTCCTGTTTTTGTTTAAAGTTAATGGCATTAATTCTCTGGCATACGTAATCGATTAGTGTCACGCTCTTCCTCCTTTTGTTTCATTCTTTGTACCATCGCCGTACCGTTGCAATATATGTTGCCTTCGTTGTTCCCTATCTTTCCTAGTGCAAAGGTCTTGCAGTATGATATAGTGTTGTGCTATTAATCTCAACAATATGTCAAGAAGACGATCAACCTCCAAATTGATAGTTAGGTTGTCCTAGATGGCGGCCTAACGGACCTCTCGCCTGAGAGTTTCCCTCAGTACATGTTCCTTGAGTGAGATATCCCACAAATTTATGAGGTCTTCTATCAATGCGTCTTCTCTTTCCTCATTTGCTTGCACCGGCTCTTCAACTCACTGACCCATTACAATGCCATGACTCCCGTCTGTGCTTTGTGTATCGTCAGAGTTCATATCAGCAACGGCGCCAAATGTTTACTCACTTATGCTAATTGACTAATTAAAACAAAGTAAACGAGAATGTATGCAAAACTAATAAACATATCAATTACTCAACAATGCACATACACAAAATATGTATCCTTATTCATCAGATAGCCAATAATACATATACATAATGTGTGTGGTCCCCGACTACAAATGAAACATGAAATATATAGTCAGCCAATGTTGGTTGAGGACATCAACCATCGGCAACTACCCAGTACAAGTAACCAACCGTCAAGGACTAATTCCCGATTACAATATATACTAATTACTTTTGTTGGACACAATATTTTTATTTATTTTTATTTTTCCAACTATATTTTCCATTTGTTGCACTCTACTAAGTGGATGAAGGAGTATGTACTCCAATTCCACCCAAATGAAGATGAACGAACAGCCTATTGAGGCAAAGTTAAGAGAACTGAATAAAATCATATATGAAAATTCAAATTTGAAAATGTTTTAAATTAAAAATAAAAAATTTACTTCCAATAAAACTTTCGTCACAAGAGGTTGTAGGTGTTGGAATTCTTGGCCATGGAAGTACCACCAATTATAAGCATTCTTCTTATACTTGTCATAATGAGTGGAAACACTTTGACCATTGAAGTGTATAAAATCAACAAACTCATTCATGACTGCATCCTCCAAATCAGGATCAATGAAGAGTCTAGCAACTGCTTGTGTATACCCTTTATTGACTTCTAAATCTTTGTATGATGTGACCCTCATTGGCAAATAAAGCATCTCAACATTGCAAAATTCTGAAGTCAATGCAAAATAAAAAAAATGTACTCGGGTGGTCATTTTGTTCCATTGCTCAGCAATAATTGTTCACACCTATTTGAAAAAACTTTCTACAAGATCTTGCTCTCTCATTTATGATAAGTCTTCATCTTCTTAATCATTGAGTCAGTGCTATCATATGCATCTCCCAAACATGACTTATCCATGTCTATCTAACATATCTTACCCAAGATGGGATTAGTGAATCTATAAAAACATTTCACCCAATCCTACCAAATGTCATCTATGGTCATCTATTTAATATTTGCTAGCTTCTCATTGTTGGATTGCCTGCATACACACCAAAGTTGGTTGATGACTCCACAAAGCACAAAGAAGCTTCCAGCAATTGTTGAAGGACAATTGTTTAGAACTGAAGAACCTCCACTAAAATTAGTGTGACGATCAAGATCAAAGAGGCACAAATCTACAAGAGTGACCCCAACAACACTACTTGAGCAATGCTCAGATGGCTTCAAAGCAACAATCTAATAGTCGAAAATATAAATGGCACATAACTCTATACAAGTGAGTCCAATGACACTATTCAAACAATGCATAGATGGTGAATTCACACCATTATCCCATAAACTAGGCAATAATCTAACAATCAAAAATACAAATGTGAATAGTCTCAATTACATTGATCAATTGAAGAAGATAGGAGATGGCCTCCATAAACAAACATGCAGAAGTGTCTATATGGAATTTGTTCCATTGCATCAAAATGCATGGGTAGCCAACCATTGCATCCACCTAGTACATGGAACAAAAATTAGATACATAGCTCACTCTAAAACAAAACCAAAGAAGCATTAGCATAAACAATATGATGTCCCCATAATGCTGACAAGGAAAACATATGGCAGATCCACTAAAACTATGTGTCACAATTTAGTGCAAAAAGGACCATCGGGTGTGCTCATACAAGACGCTCACATGAAGGTAGATGAGGTTGTGAATGCAAGGCACACACAACTAAACTCTCATGATATTATTATAAAGGGTGTGCTCATACAAGACACTCTTATGAAGGTAGACAATGTTGTGATGGCTAACTCAAAGCACACACAACAAACCCACCATAGCACTTTACAAATAGTGTGAGTACAAAAATGGCACAATATGATATGCAAGATCCCCGTAAATACAATTATAATGTGCAGCATTTTATTTCAATGCTTTTACAAATATAGAAATGCATATAATGGATTTTTACAGTGTTCAAAAAAAGATCACATGCTGGAAGTACAATCTATAAAGCAAGATCATTGAGAAAACTGAAATTCTAGAAAAAATATAAGTCCAAACAAAAAAACACCTACACCATCACAAAGTATGCAGAAAGAGTTTTTTTGATGCCTATAAGAAGTCAAAAAATAGACTTCATGAGAAAAAGTTATGCCCTATTGGAAAAAACTGTAAATAAAGGCTTTAAACAACAATTATAGACACAAAAAAAACTGAAAAAATAATTTGTACTACTGCATAGTGCTCGAAAAGAGCTTTCTAATGCCTATAAGAAGTCGTTATAGCGACATTTTGGGTGAAAATTGTGCCTCGTCAAAAAAATAGCTCCATTAGAGCCTTTGAGAAAACACACCCAGCACTATTGGGATGGCTAGAGGCAGTGCTACCTACCTAGAAAATCAATGGCAATGCAACCGAAGAAAGGCAAAAAGAAAATTTGTTGGTGGGTGACAACAAATCTCACCACTCCTAACAAACATGTGATTGCATAGTGTTGATGAGTATAGCCCCTATAGGCTAGACATGACCAAGGGCTGGGACACCCAGTATGCTAGTGTCGTACTAGTGACACAATGCCTACACAAGCACAATCCAAATCTAACACAAGCCCAAATACAATACAACAAAAAATTGTTTTCACTATATCCCACCAATATGGTGATCTAACAAGGTTTAAAGGAAGTTCATTGTCATAAATGCAACAAGCAATGCTCTCATTTGTAACCTTCCTTGCCTCATGTTTGAAGGCCTTTTTCCAATGAGCCTCGTTTATGAGAGAAAAAGGGGGTATTCTCTTCTCAAGAAGATGATGATGGCATGAAAGGATGTGGGCCTATCGATTGTGTTAAGCTAGTATAAGGTTTATGTGATCCTTTCTTCAAAAAATGATGCATTCTTTCCTTTTATCTATTTCTTACCATGTCAACATCCTCTTGTTTTTTAATATATCCCATTACTTGTTGCTTTGGCAACCCTTTTTATTTGGACCTAGAAAAATTCTTATTCCTAAGTTGGTAATACCACACAAGTGAGTTTTCACTCAACTATACAAGCTCTTATACTCATTCTCACATTGGCTAAAACGCCAACGATAAGCCTACTATCAAGAAGTTGTTTAATTATAACTGTATGTCGCCAAAGAGGTGATGCTACATCAAATTTTAAATGAGCTCTTACATGTGGAAGAACTAAACTAGAACTACCAAACATTTTGTATGAATACAACAAAACAAAACAAAAACACTACAAATTTACAAACCTAAAACTTTTATTTTAAAAACTGGGCATTATAACCCTATATTATGTATAAAAGTTTTAAAAAATATTCTTTTTTTTTAAACTTGAAAAAACTAAAAAATTGCCGATATTGGCAAGTGTGATGGTTTAAAAGTGGTGTTGTTGTTCTTGCCACCAAGGTTCAAACCCCATTGGAGTGTAATTGTTGAGTGTTTATGTTGGGGAAGAGGTCCCCCAATTTGTGACCTCACCGGTTCATAGCTTCGAGTCAAAAGTGTTTACCCCTCTTTAAAAAAAAACTAAAAAATCTTTAAAAAATTCTTCAAAACTTGAGAAAGAATTACAAGATTCGTTCACCTATGATCGATAAATCTTCCATATCCAATTTTTTTCTCTCCTATTGGGGCAGGGCTTTCTCTCTCATATCCTTCACCTTCAGGAAAACCTCCAAAAATCAACAATGGCAGCTTGGGAGCAAAAATGTTGTTTTACTCACTTGTGTTTGTGAAATGAGGCAAAAAGACATTAAGATCCCTCACTTTAGGATAAAATTAAGTATTTAGGCACTTTTTTGTTCAATGAAAATGTTAAAAAAATGATTATTTTTGCTTTTTCTTTTAGGCGACCTATGTGTAATGTCCCCATTTTTGCGAGCATTAGTTATTGTTGGATTAGCCTATCATTTTGACCCTCATAGGCTAATGGACTTGATTAGGGGGTCTTCAGGGGCTGTTACTTGGTCGATTGGCGACATTACTTCTCTCCAATGCTTTGCTAGGTTCAGTATTTGGCTTTGACAGTGGGTTTTGAGCTCAGACTGATGCACTTACTATTTATAGTAAGTCACCTTGGCAGTGAGTCAGAGTTACTAATATTAGCAGGGCACCTAGTCATATGCGGATTTGCAGTGTTGACTTCAGTTTCAGTTGATATGGCGAAATAATGTATAATTGAGGAGATATTAATATTTTAATGGCTCTTAAATGATATTTAATTATAAAAGTATATTATAAAGTTATTATTTCACTTTATAATGAGTAGGGGCCATTTTAAGGTGAATGTGCAATTAATACTTCATGAAAAAGTAGGCCATAATTGGGTGATATAATATAAAGTCAACAACAAAAGTTATTTGAGATATATTTTAAATGATTAAAAAGCATATTTGGAGGGAATTGTTTGAGAAGTATTTAAGGACTCAAAAACAAATCGACCTCATCGATTATGAGCATTTGAATTTGTCTTTGTGAGTTATGGGATTTGAGCTTGAGACCTAGGGTTTCAGCTGCTAATCTTCATACCAGCATTGAAGAACGTGCCCTCTTAATTGTTTATGCAATCTTGAGGCTGTGAGAGATCAGCCGAATCATTGCCTGAGAGTTGGCTTCATTCAGAAGTCAACATTGTGCTTCATCAGATTTGCAAGAGAGATTCAGAATAAGGGTTTCAGCATCTTTTCAAGATTTGAAGATTGTTTCTGGGTATCTTTCTTGTAAAACTTTCT
Source organism: Sequoia sempervirens (assembly GCA_007258455.2). Taxonomy (NCBI): domain Eukaryota; kingdom Viridiplantae; phylum Streptophyta; class Pinopsida; order Cupressales; family Cupressaceae; genus Sequoia; species Sequoia sempervirens. The sequence goes on from VDFB02292539.1 coordinate 42,877, forward strand.
GAACTTATGCAATATCAATAAAGCTTTAATTTCCAGCATTCATCTATGTTTCCAGTTGTATATCTTTGCATGTTATGCTTCATAAATTGTTAATTTCTTGCATGCATATTTCTTGCTTGACAATCGTTGAGAAAATACACAAATAAATTGCAAAGATCAAAAACAAAACAAAGCTATATCAGTTTCGAGGGTTTCGAGACACCAGGTCTCTTACACTATGGGTTTGCCCAAGTCTAGCCCAAGTTCACCCAAGGTCCAGCCCAAGCACCCTAGGATCCCTATGGTGGGTTCTTCTAAGGACCAATAGAGAAACCAAGGTGGACCTTGGACAAACCCAAGGCCATCCTAGCCCTATACAAGCACAATGGGGGTTCATCAAAACCCAGCAACATAGTATATAATATATATATCCTAACTCATTTAATATTTTAAACATAAAAGAATGAAAACAAAACAAGAAAGTTCATTTCTAAAAGGAAAAATGAAGGGAAAAAACCAAAAACACTTCTTTTTTCAAAAATATTCCTCTACAATCTCCATGTTAGTAAATTGGCTCATGCACAGGCATAGGAATAACAATCCACCTACTTTGGAACTTTCAATGATTAATCTCCAACTCTATTTGTGTAATAACAAGCAAAAATGGTTGGTTTTTGTATTTTGGTTTAAAAATGAGGTCAAATGAATTCGTTTTAGTGTTTCAAATGGTTTGGATAGTACTTTTCAGGTTAGGGCTCATGTTTTTATGTTTTGGCCAACCATCAAGTCAAAAAAATAAAAATAAATTAAAAAACTAATTTTGGGGGACAGGTTTGCCTGGGTTCTGTTCAAGTTCATTTAGCAGGTTTCCTAGACAGCCCTACAAGGGATCTCTTCCACAACCCAAATCAAGTTCAAACCGGACCCAAATCCAAGGGTTTTTTTTTTTTAGAACTTGTAATAGAAATAATTACGTTAAACTCTTTGGGAAAGATGAGAGAATAGTTCATTTGAGTTCTCTAGTTGCATTTATGTCTAAGAAAATGCAATAATGTAACCACATTGTTATGACAAAACACTAACCAGCTTCCCTTGTTGGAACCATTCATCAGCCTTGCTTGGCATATCCGAATACTTCCCTGCATAGAGTTTAGAAATCAGCCTCTGAAAGACTAATTCATACACAATTTATAACCATAGTTCAAAAGCATCTACTTTTTCCTTTTATTTACTCACAATTTCACTAGTTCCCAACTAAAGAATAAAATACCAATCTCGCTAAAAGAAACTCGCATGCTTCAAGATTTTTTGGAAAAGATCTCTAAATGCATATGTGTGCTTATTAGAAATGGCTAAATATATATATTGTGTTGTGTATGCTGGTATCATACAACATACGACTGCTAAAATTTGTGTTTGGCATAGCTTTGGTGTGTGAAAAATTGTTCCTTACATATTAAATCCTACCAATGCAGGTCTTAACTTGGGTAGACAATGATAGAGAGAATATGAAATTTGAACTTTGCAATGATATCCTTCAAAAAGGAAAAAGAAGGAAGATGTCAACTGATGAAAGATCCTACCATCGAAGAAGTCAATGCTTCAAAAAAAACAGAATTGAATCTTTATCAAAAATTGGCTAAGTTGCAGGATATGATAGCAAATAGTCTGCAAAATCAAAGTAGCAAGGATTCATCAGTAGCTGGAGGTGATGCTTTGAGTAGTAGTACGGTAGGAATATTGTTTAACTCAAACTCATCTTCTGCCAATTTTAGAAAAATATTAAAGCTGAACAAGTAGCTACTCAAATAGAGTGGTAATCTCAAGTTGGGATCCTCACATTATTAGTTATAATGTTAGACCACACTTTGTACATAGGCATTTATTTCTTATATTAATGATGCAAAAACACCTCAGTAGTTATGTCTAAAAAGTAACTTACAATTAATATGCATCCATCTTGTAACTTCTCCATTCAGTAATAGATACAAGTCACACTCATTGAAGTGTGTGCCATCCAAATCTCTCAAACTGCATGCATTCATTCTTCCAACATTTATATCAAAGCAAGGAACCCCTAGGAAGGGTATGCTGATACAGAACAAGAAATCCCTTGGACAAGGTACACTGATAGAGAAGAAAATTGAAGGGAGAATTGTTGTCAAAGGAGGTTTGTCCAATCACCATCAAATTGTTGCCCAAAAAGGAAATTGTGATCAGAAGAAGAAGAAATCTGCTGTCAAAGTCTGGAAAACACACTGCCCAAGGAGAAAACTTATAGCATGAAAGAACAGTGAACTTTATAGATGGAGAGTACCATACAATGAGCAGTGAAGTGCATTATGAATGAACAGTAGCTATACAGATAAGCAGTGATTGGATATGGATAGACAGTAATGGTACAGTATGGTACAGATGGAATAATGATATATTATAATTTTTGTCTTTCTTAAATCTGATTTTTACTTTTGTTTTTCTGCTCTTCCCTAGTTAAAGGCCAATTGTTATATGCTGTTAAGGGCTCACTGTTTGTTGTCAAAGCAATAGAAGAAAAAGAGACTTCTAGCAAGGGGTTATTTTCCTGAGGAAGTGCACAAGTACTGAGTTTTATGAAACCCTGTGTAATTGTTTTCTGAAAACATACAAATTTGGTGCTTTTTTTTTTGCAAAAAAAATTCTTCATTAGCCTTCAATTTTCTATCACGGTCTGGAAGTTTTCCTATAAACCTTGGGTTGCATAATTATTGCCAATATACAAAATCTTGTTTTGCCCAAAGACCAAAAATTGATAGGTCAAAACTTTCATGTCAGGAGTAACAAAATACTCACCATTAATGAGTATACGAATTGTGATTAAAGAATCCTAAAAACAGACCAAAAAAAATTCATATCTTCCAAGTTTTGCTAAACATCATAAAGAAGACTTCTTATTAAAATTGTTTGTTTCTAATGACTTGATCCTAGAAGTTTGGAATGCCACTTCTGCAAGTGATCTTTAGGAGATTCTGAAAAATAAATATCAAACTTCTGAAAAAACTAGAGTCCTATATTTAAAAAATTTATTGTGTAGCATATAGCTGGTTAATGATGGGTTGCTATCAAAGTATCTACTCAGGATGAAAGACCTAAGAGATTAACTCTCTATTGTCAGTAAGCCAGTAGATGAAGATAATATGGTTGTTTTGGTCATCAATAGTTTGCCACCATCATTTGATACTTTTGTGGAGTATTTGCATCTATTGGCAAAGAGTTAGATTCTCACCTTTGTAAAAGTCAATTCATATTTGTTGCAAAAAGAACAGGGACAAATGCAAAAGGCTGAGCCTAGTTTTCGACAATTTATGAGTGCACTTGCTGCAAGTATAACAGCAAAGTGAAGAAATCTTCTACTCGTAATTTACAATCCAAAATTTGGGCATGTTAGAAAAGAATGCTAGAAATAACAATATAATCTATCTCATAAGAAATCGCAAGCTTAGGCTATTGTTGCAATGGAGGTAGAGCAAAACTTGTGTAACAAGCCCATTGTTCTACTCAAAAGAATTTTCAATGTTTCAACCACAAGTGAAATATTTCACAATGTCATCACATAGCAATAAAAAATTTCTCTTTAAAACAAAGATATCATGCACATTTGAAATAAACTCTATTCCAAACTTCCATTGCATTACATTGTGATATAGCAATAATTCATCTTTCTCATTTCATTCAACGAAATGTTACAATCTTTCCAAAGAAATGATTTCGTAAACAAGATACAAAATACATTTTCCATCCTTTCATAGAAATAGATACAAGATACATACCTAGCTCAACTGAGCTCCATTGGCACTAGAAATACAAATGATCCAAGAAATCCCCTTTCAAATCTTGGCTTGCCGACTAAGAGGAGAAGCATCAATCAAACGCTTTTATGCCATCCACGGACTTACTGCAGTCCCCCGCACATCTACCACATATGGTAAGATGGCCCTACCCTTCAATGAACGGTTTGGTCCTGAAACCTCAAAATATTAGCCATTTCTGAGTTGGTGTTGTGTCCTACATAACTAGAACTTTACCATGCAGATTATCTATATTCTACGTGTATGACAATCCCGAACTAGCATGCTCAAAGGTAACACAGTGAACTGACAGTGTAACCAGTGGTGAATTACACCACTTTGGCCAAAGTATTCATCACCCAGTACTTCGAGCGGACGTCACATGTTCACCCACTATTCTAGCTCGATTTGTTAAGACCATTCATATTCTATGTATAGGCAATTCCCTCCATTGGATAATCTTTAACCCCAGGAACAACCTATATACACTAAGTTCACTATGACTCATCTAATAGGTAATTTCTATGCATAAGCTATTCCCTTCATTGGGTTATTCTAACCCCGGGATTAACCTATGAACTCCCCATGGCTCTAACTTACAAATATCTTCGTAACAAATAACTTCATAATCAAAAGTATAGCTACATAAGCTTCGTTTTATCATAGAATAAATACTCATCATTAAATGACTCCAATCAGGAATACATCAGATCAATAAATGATTCAAAAGTATATTCTCGTCAATAAATGACCTTAGTTCAAAGGTATGACCTCAACATAATGGTCTCAATCAAGAGAATAATCATATCAATAAATGACTTATTCAGAAGTATAGTCTCGGCAATAAAGGACTCTCATTCAAGAGTGTAACCTCATCAATAAAAGGCTATTCAAAAAGTAGATTCACGTCAATAAAATGACTTCATGTCAAGAGTATAAAACAACCAACTTGGTAAGGTAATCCCACCTATGGCTTCAATCAATAGTAATTCTCAAATTCAAGTGATCAACTTAATCACATAGGTTAACCTCATCCTTAGTTTAACCTATTCCCAAGATAATACTAACAATCAATGATTAGTCTGATCATGTAGGTTATTCTTGTCCTATGTGCTTATAATAAGGATCAAATAACCAACCCAACCGAGTAGGTTATTCTCAAACTAGGGTTTCAATCAATAATCAAGTAAAGCAACGATCTAATGATCATTCTAGCATAGATTAACAATAAGGTTCGCATGATGTCACATCCTATCAACAATGACACATCTTCCAAACCATCTCTATCATTGTGTTGCTATCCTTATCATTTCCAAGGTTTTCCTAGCCTTTAGGCTAACAAATTTAGGTTATTTCCCCCAAGATATTGATGTAATCCATTTCTCTCATTTTAAGATACGTATAGTATAGACTAATTATGTAAAGTCCATATAGAAACACATCATATAAAATCCTATATAGGGTATATAAAAGCTTAACCTATTTAGACAGGATCCATCAAGCAAGTAATATCCAAGAACATTCAAACATAATCAAGTATCACAACTTATTCATACTATTCCTTTCTATCATAGTATTCAAATCTATTTAACCTTTCCGATATAAAATCAATGGTATAGAATCTAGCATACCTGTTTATGCAAAGCTCCAATTGGATAAACTGGTTCCTAACATAGCCCTCTTCCACAATCAGCTTGCAACTTTAGCAATTGTCACTATTTCTCTCCAAATGCTCTTCCCACCCTTCTCACAAAATCTCTCACTAAAACTCTTGCAAATCTCTCTCTAAAACTCTCTCACAAAACTTAGAAGAATAGAGAAACTCTCAGAAAATAACAGCAGAATGCAGATATGCGTCCCTTTGAGGTAACGAATGCCTCTATTTATACACAAAAATCAGCATCTACAGGCTAGAAACAAGGTAGAAGAATCAACACTTCTCAACTCATCTGGTTCAACTCAGCATAGTAAATTAAAGGTGGCAGATTTCAAACTTAACATAGCAAAATAGCATAGCAAGTCGCTTCATTCATGGACAACAAGAATACAATTCAGATATGCAAGGTAAATAATCACAAAGGTCGACTCTATCCATGCCAGCTTCTACTTGACTTATTCTCCAATTCAATTTGGTTTCCATCGCTAGACAGGGCTAATAAAACAGACTAGCAATGCAGTTATTCATAATTTGGCGCCACATTGTAATGAACCGGACCAATTTTTTTTTGATTTTTCACAATTGATTACAATGCAACACGCACCCGTTAAGGTTAGCATAAACCAAAACGATGCGGAAAGTAACTCTAACCAAAATGTACACCAAGATCCCGATGTGGGCAAGGTGTGAGCATTGGTCAGAGGATCTCAAGGGGAAATGCTGAATAAGAACTCTAACCACGAGATGCGCCGGTGAACGATGAGCATTCGGTCAGAGGATCCCTATCTAATGCAAAACTGGAAATTAACTCAACACCAAGTATGTGCTACTCGATCCGTGATGGAAAGAGGCGACCATATGGCGGAGACTTAGGAAATTACAATGCAAGAAAGTAAAAGGCGGCAAGCCAGCCTCTTCCACTTATTCAGTGGGCAGTACAAACATGAGAAAAGTGCAAGAAAGATAAAAGATGCTGACAGTACTACTGTACAGCTTACAACATCAGAAAGTTCATCTGTTAAGCACCATGTAAGAGAGTCTTCAACATTACAACAAAGTAGAATAATAACTTTAAGATTTCTCAATGGCTTTCCCTCCGAACAACTCCAATGATTAATTCCAAGTTCGCTGTTATGACTGTGCAAGACTGAAAACTGTTAACAGCAATACAGTAATACCATAGAATGCTCACCCAACTCACATCACTCATTCAAATTGCATAGAAATGGTTACAAATGACTCCCAAGATAAAGGCGCCCAATCTCATGACACAAACAACCCCAAAAATATTGATATTAATTTTCTGCTCAATTCCCAATGCAAGTACAGTGGTACGGCCCCTAGAGGAGGGCGATTTCTTCTTAAAAATCCAGCACTTAATTAAAAATCACAAAACTTTGCAATAGTTGGCGCCCAAGCAAGACTAATGGAAATATGCAATACCCACAATGAAATCTTTTTGTATTTTTGAATTATGAGCAAAACATGCCTACAGCAATGCAACATCAGCTACACTAAAACATGACAAAATATTGGAACATCATCACTAAATGCAAAAGAACTCAACTACAATGCAAAACTACCAATAACCAGCTAACCTCTCAACTAGTTGCTGTCTTTCAAGCAAGAAGATGAGCCAATGCTAGGAGGTGTGCTTTCCTCGAAGCGAGTGCCTGAAATCAATCCAGCAGCATAACGGTGTAGTAGACAGAAGATACCAAATGAAGAGCTGAGGCCTGCTTAAATAGAAGTGAGAGAAACATCTAGAAACTTCCAGAGGGCGCCCCAAAACCCTAATTTTCAAATTCCTCTTTTCCCACCAAAAGATGGCGTCCTTTTTCCTCCATAAAATATTTCACTTTTAAAATAAACTTCATCTCTCAAAAGGGCGTCCCATTTAATAATCTCAAAATTTGACATTAAAATATAATTTATCTCCTTATGACGCCTTGACCCTCAAAGTCCCCTTTTTAAAAACAACTTAAAGTTGTATTGCTAAGCAAGGGGGTATAATATTAAAATAATAATATTATAATAAAAATACTTATCTCTCCACCAAAAATGCGCCCAAGGCCACGAACTGAAGTGCCAGCTGAAACAACTGCAGAAGAAGACCAACTGAACTGAACCCAAACTGTCCACTGCCAAAAATAGAATTTACTAAAAATAGTAAATTCGCGAAGTTGCCCGGAATGCCAAACTGAACACACCACTGCGAAGCTCTCTGAAAACCCAGAAAGAATCCGCAGTCAGAAACCCAAACTCCAAGCAACAACCTCCTCAAAACTAGGAAACCCTAATTTCACCATCCGCACAGCCTACGGGTCTCCGCAATAGGCCAACGGTCAACAGAAACGATCACTGCTGAGAAGGGGACATTACACACATAAACTTCTTACGTGCTGTTTGGTGTTAATAAATAAAAGACCAAGTCAAAGTTGTTAAATGCGTTTCAAATTACCTTCAATACTTTTGACTATGTCTTGCAACCCATTTCCACGTTGGATGTTTAATATTTGTCTTTGCTTCATGCGCAACTTGTGGTATACTACGCGTTATGCTCTATACTTATGCCATGTGCTTATAACTTTTAATGCGCACATCACAATATGCTCTATACTCATGCACTTGTTAATATCTTATGTGCAATTAATATTAACCCGTGCTATCTTGCTTTATATTATAATATATATAATATGTTTATATATATATATATATATATATATATATATATATATATATATATATATATATATATATATATATATATATCAGTGTTACCCCAAGTTTCCGGGACAGGGAGGGCAGGGGACGGCGGAACGAGTCCCCAAGTTTCCGATTTTTCAGGTCAAATTTGGGGACGGCGGGGGACGGCTATATAAAATATAGAAAAATTTAAAATATATAGGGAAACTTTAAATATTCATATGAAAACATGGATAAAGCATGCATATATACATTATAGAAACTTAGCATATGACATTTGTGTTAAGAATTCATTGCCAATATAGTGTTTTTTTCAATTACGATATGAAAATCAAAATTAAAAAGCATGGTACACTGTTGTCGTCCCCTGTCCCCGAGACGTTTCCGGGATGGGGACGAGGGGGTTTACACCCGGGGACATGTCCCCGGGTAACACTTATATATGTGTGTGTGTGTGTGTGTGTGTGTGTGTATTCATCAACTCATAAGTTTATCAAAAGCATCATTCAATATTTGAATGTATAAACTCATATTATCATTTTTCGTAAACAATATTGCATGTATATAAATATATACACATATTCACATGTATTACACATAACTACATTGTTTTTAGCATATAAAAGTAATTCATTCATATAGTCATGGTTCGATATTAAATACATTAACTACGATATATATATATATATACAAATGTGTCGACATGTCTATGTATCGGCATACTCATATATATTTATGTAATGTCCCTAATTGAGAATGCCTGAATCTGCCCTAATTTTCTTGCTTAAATAAACAACAAGTTTAGAGAGTACCTTTCTTTTGTAGGTTGAGCCCTGCACATAGGTTACAAATCATCACCATAATCATTCTGATTAATAGATTATACACATATTCACATGTATTACACATAACTACATTGTTTTTAGCATATAAAAGTATTTCATTCATATAGTCATGGTTCGATATTAAATACATTAACTACGATATATATATATATATACAAATGTGTCGACATGTCTATGTATCGGCATACTCATATATATTTATGTAATGTCCCTAATTGAGAATGCCTGAATCTGCCCTAATTTTCTTGCTTAAATAAACAACAAGTTTAGAGAGTACCTTTCTTTTGTAGGTTGAGCCCTGCACATAGGTTAAAAATCATCACCATAATCATTCTGATTAATAGATTATAACCATCTATCACAATATCAATAATTAGTAATTAATCATATTTCAAGTATTAGTAAACTCGTGACAACATGGTAGGGTAAATGAAGTTGCAGCGGGTGTCCTGGTAGCCAACTCTTCTAGACCCAAGGGCAAAACCCATTGAGACAACGGCAAGTACCCCCTTGGCCCATGTGGGCTCATCTTGTCCCCTCCCGGGTGGCGTATCTAGAAGATGCCCTCTCACTGTACTCCCTCGGCAATCCTCGTAGGGTAAGTGAAGTTGCAACGGGTGTCCTAGTAGCCAACTCTTCTAGACCCAAGGGCAACACCCGTTGAGGCAACGACAAGTACCCCCTTGGCCCATTTGGGCTCATCTTGTCCCCTCCCGGGTGGCGTATCTAGAAGATGCCCTCTCACTGTACTCCCTCAGCAATCCTCCCTTCCCTTACCCATGGTGTGGATATGTATTGGTTTTACTAACTCACATTAAAGTATCTATCAAACTCATTACACCATGAGGGGTGGTTTAGGAGTTGCAAAAGGTATCTTGGTGGCTCAACTCCTTTAGACCCAAAGGTAATACCTGTTGAGACAACAACAATACCCCTTTGGCCCATGTGGGCTCATCTTGTCCCCTCCCGGGTGGCGTATTTAGAAGATGCCCCATTGTTGTACTCTCTTTGAAATTCCCCTTTCCCCACCATGTTGAAGATATAAGCACAACAATGTAATCCGGGGCCTAACTCTAAATAAACATGTCAGCAATGTTATAAAGTTTTTTAAGCATATTATCAATAAGAATAGATAATATTTTGCATAAATTATTCTTCCTAAATAACATCAATAATAGTAAATGATATCAAGAATAAATAATATCATGTATATATTATTATTCCTAAATAACATCAATAAGAGTAAATAATATCAACAAATAATATCATGCATATATTACTATTCCTAAGTATTGGCTTATTAATTTTAATTTACAATGTAGTTTACCAGATAATGCTGATCGATCTGCAATCTTCTCTATTCCTACCCCCATGATGCTGCTCTTGTTTGAAATCATCTTCCTTATATAAATGCTCCGATCTGCTCATAGACACGTTCCTTCATGTATCATGTCTGTTAGCCTTAATTGCACCTTTCTAGAAGTGATGAATCCCTTGCATATGGTAATCTCCCCTCTCACTAATCGTGGTGATTGGTTTACTGATTACTATTTGCTTTATTAGTAATTGTTATGTCTTTTGCTAGGGATCGTTGTTTATTGGATTCATGTTTGCTTTATTAATAATTATTATGTCTTTTGTTAGGGATCGCTGCTGTGTAAACATGATAAATATGCCTTCTTACTAGGGATCGATACCTTTAGATTTATTTATTTATCAACAAGGCATTAGTCCTATTTATATAATATTGGTTTTTTTAAATAATATTTAGATTTGTTTATTTATTAACTAAAGCATGGTCATATAATATTAGTTTCTTGTAAATATTAGTTTGGTTATTATGATATTCATAATTAATAATATTAATTGTTCTATGATAATTGTGCTATAATTATAACATTATGTTGATAATGATGTTTATAATAATGATGTTTATAATTATGATAATTATATTTATAATAATGATATTTATTCGATTTTGTTATTTGTATTTCAATATCTCATATTTAGCATTACAATTTCAGGGACATGACAATTTATACTTATATTAAATATATACATATATATGATGATCAATTACTCGCATAAACACCTTATATGTGTGCATCATTGATAAGTCATATATACACATATATTTAATATTTGTTCACTCTTATATATGAGTTCTCAAGCATAAACCCAAATTTATCAAAAGTACGTTTCAATATCAAAACCCTAACGGATTAAACTATCACAAGGAGATCATAGCAATAACCCTACCACCCCAAAGGAAATCAAAGACCAAAAACTAAAACCATAAATCATCCCAAAACTATTACCGAAGGCACTTACCCAATTCATGGACTAACCCAACTCAAGTAAACCAAATTGGAATGTGTGTGTGTGATAGCTCAGTATTGGCTTATTAAGGGTTACCAGACCAAATCCTTCTCCTGAGTGATACTTCGCCTCCCTTCCAGAGGTGTGGACCTGTACCTGCATCCAACTTGGCACATTTGCAATGGTAGTTAAACGTTCACATGAAATCCACTTGCATCATAAAACATTAGAATATTCACATTGCAATTCATATTCTTTCATTGTACTTCATCAATATAAACATAATTACTCCTTCAAAGCAATAACATCTTAATACCTATTTCAGTATTTCATTCATTTATCAAACATATTGAAATCATGATTTGCATTCATCATCCTATTTACCCGTGAAGGTAAAAGTAACTCAGTAACAATAAGTCAGGGTGTAACAACTCCAAAGAGAAAGAGTACACTTTTATTGTGTCTTCCCGAGATATCAATGATGTAACTAATTGTGGTTCATTGTTTTTGGTGCATCTCGACATTTGATTGTAATGTCCCAAATTGGATTTTTCGACATCTTGCAAATTTTTGAGTTTCAATGCATGAATTCCAGCACTTCTAATCACCGAGATCCCAAGATGGGCAGGGTGAGAGTATACAGTGACTAGAAATGAAATTATTTATGTTTGCTGATGGCAAGCTGCACAGCCAAAGACGCATGCAATGATAAAATTTAAATTTTGCTAAGAAAGACCTGCTGACTATACCTTCTATATCAAATATAAAAATTTATAGCTACAGATTTAAATGATAAACCAATAGTTGATCAATACTAGAAATTTATACAAAATATTTGTTGAAACCTGTCTGAAACATATCATGACCAGCAGAGAGATATCTGACAAAACCCAAAGACAGGTCTAAAAATAAGACAAATGCCAGATGTTTGCAGCTGTAGTAAAACCACTAAATGATTGTTTGCTGGAACATGCAGAACAAGAAATAAAATGCACCAAAAGTATGGCAAACTGACTTTTATGATTATTCCTACCAATACTATTTTCATATGCAGCACCCAGAAAAGTATGCACAGCAGCTTAAACCCTCATGACAGGCAAGGTATGGCTGGAAACAACAATACCTGGCAATAGAAATGGCTACCTCAAAACATGGTGCAGTCTTATAACAAAACCAATCTTTCCTTATGATTTTTGACCTGCAAATACAATTTGTCTCACGTAATGTTGTTTATGTCTGATTTAAGCTGGTAAAGCAGACCAAATCTAACAACATCCAATATAATATTAAAGATATCCTCCTAATGTGTACAGTGGCCTTTATTAATGTCTAGGACGTCTTCTAATGATCTATGGAAGACTCAATAAAGTTGATTTTATGACGTCTTCTAATGATCTGTGGAGAACTCAGACCAGCTGGAGGAGATAGTGAAAGACATACAAAGCAAGTTCCCACATCTCCAAGGGGACTCATCCCAACCCTTGGCAAGCCAAGTTAAGAATTTGGTAGATGAGGTGATCAAGGATGCCCAATTACAAAAGAAAACAATGAGACAACAACTTCAGGTAGAGTACCAGAAGGCAAAAACTGATGAGGAAAGGAAGAAATGTGCTACTGCAGACTCTGCCCTAGAGTCCCAGATCAGCACTCTGAAGAACACTGAAGGTGATCTCAATGCACTGTACCAATTTTGTCTACAATGGCCAATGGTAACAGCTCCGACTAAGGCTCAAATGGACCAAATAGAAGTTCATATACTTCAAAGAGCCACAGTATATAATGCCCTCCAAGATATAGATGGCCAATCACGGGTACAAATAGAAGCACTTCATGCCCAATTTCAACAGTTGCATGATCATAGGGAGAAGAGCTGGAACAGATTCCACCAACTAAGGGAAGTAGTAAGTTTAAGGCTAGCATACATCACGGGAGTTCTCAAGGAAGCACAACAATTAGTAGAGAAGATACAAATTCCCCAAACACTTTAGGAAGCAAAGAAGCTACTATTGCAGAACCAAGTTCAGACCCAACAGCTAAACTTAGCCAAAACACAATGGTGAACACTTTTTCTAAACTCAAGGAGATATATAAGGATATTCTTCCAGTAGAGTAGTGTTGACTTGAGGACAAGTCAACATTTTGAAAGGGGGGATGATCTTGATAGAAAATAGCAACAATTCAAACACAACCGAGCAAATCCTACTGCATCTTGTCACAAAGAGCTTGCAGACCATAAGATTGAAAAATACCATCTAGAGTAGGGGTAGGATGGGTCATGTCCCATCCAGTAGATATATGTATAACTAAAGATATGAATAGCAGGGAAGAGGGAGATGTATGTAGAAGCCAATGTATGAAATGGTACATATGTATAAGAATGGATGTATGAAAGAATATATGTAAGAAGAAGAGAAAGATGTACAGAGTATAGGGGAAGATATATGAATGTACTCCATTGATATAATTAATATAATGATTACCGAAATTTGATATGCATGATGTTATCTGGCATTTTGTAAATATATAATTGATTAGTTAATCCTTTGTCTAAATCAAACCATTATTGCCTTTGTATGACCAAGTCCGGGGTATAAACTACAACACTCAGAAAGTACTTGGGGCTCAAAATTCCGATCTGTGTTTCCCCAATTTTCTTGCTAACAATAACAATTAATCAAATTAAAGCCTTCAATCTACAGTGGGATGTGGATGATGTAGAAGATGATGGCACTATTGGATAAGGCTAACAATTGATCAAATTAAAGCCTTCAATCTACAATGGGATGTGAATTATGTAGAAGATGATGGCACTAATATGTGGACCAAGTTTATATCTCTATAATCCCAATGTAGCCACTCACGCCCATCAATTGTGTTGATAAAGAAATAACTGAGATCAAAGAAAGAAACTTGTTTGTGTTGCAAAAGTGTAATGTCCCTATTTTCAAAATGAGTCATCAAAGGACCAGAAGCTTGTTTTTAATTCTCAACAATTGAATACAAAAATTAACTAAAATTTTACCCAAGGGCCTAATGTAATGTCTATTATGTTAATAAAAGAATTCAAGATTTCATGATCAAAAGGGGATGCGGGTCATGAAGTTAGCTATTTGGGGGAACCATTTTTCAAATGTCCCCTTCTTACACCTGAGCAGTTGGAGTGTTCCATTAGCCTATCCCAGAGTTCTCGTAGGCTAAGTGGAGATGGTTAGGGTACTTAGAGCCAGTGTTGGGCTCTATGGTGATTTTCGATGCTTTCTGGCAAGACTTTCTAATTTTAGCAGTGGCCAATTCCAGTACTTACTATTTATAGTAAGTCTCTGTGTATTTCAATTTTGTGCCAGTTTGGTGTTTGGGAGTACTTACTATTTTTAGCCGTGGCTATTTATAGTAAGTGTATTTTTGGTAACTAGTCCAGGCCAATATTGCTTCAACAGTGTTTATTTCTTGTTTTGGCATTGGTGAGTCGAACGATGATTTAATTGATATTTGTATTTCTTCTGTCACTTAAGTTATTTTTATAAAGTCACTTTATAACTTAAGTGAGGGGGCTTGGGGTCATCAAGAAGTACCTTGGCGCTAGTTGATATAACATTGTTTTAAAAAAAAGCCAAGTATTGAGCCTCTAATGTATTGACTTAATGCTTTCTGGCAGGACTTTCTAATTTTAGCAGTGGCCAATTCCAGTACTTACTATTTATAGTAAGTCTTTGTGTATTTCAATTTTGTGCCAGTTTGGTGTTTGAGAGTACTTACTATTTTTAGCCGTGGCTATTTATAGTAGGTGTACTTTTGGTAACTAGTCCAGGCCAATATTGCTCCAACAGTGTTTATTTCTTGTTCTGGCATTGGTGAGTCGAATGATGATTTAATTGATATTTGTATTTCTTCTGTCACTTAAGTTATTTTTATAAAGTCACTTTATAACTTAAGTGAGGGGGCTTGGGGTCATCAAGAAGTACCTTGGCCTCTAATGTTGGACGCCCCTAGGGAGATATAAGGAATTTAAAAATAAAATAAATGAGCTCATGAGGGGGGCATGGGAGTCTTGGAGGGAAACCTAATTCAAAAAAGTTGCCCTAATTTCCCTCTCACTTCTATAGAGCTACGGTTTGGCTCTCATTTGATCATCTTTCATTTGGCAACATAACAGGATGCTTTTGGAATGCTTCCAGGGTTCTACTACTGCGTGTTGAGGACGAAAACCGTCACCGTTTGGAGCTGGTACACCCTAGCCGGATTGGAGTGATTCTATTTCAGGGATCACTTTGGGTATCAACAGAGTTCTGATTTTCAGTGTTTTTGTGGTGGAATGATGAAGATATTTTTGGTTTTTTGATGTGGGTTTGGAGATTTTGGTGTGTTTGATTCTTGGCTTCATTTTGGTGGTGTTTGGAGGTGATCTAGAGCCTTTGCAGATGTCTAATTTGCTTTTTCCAGAATTCTGGAAATTACCCTTTTGACAGGGTTTGAAAGTGAAAATTGTTCATAGCTCCGTGAACACTTGGTGTATCATTCTGGGTATTCATCTATTGGGTTCCTCTCATTTTGGCGCCCCATTCCAAGTGCTCACTTGTAATAATCACTGGAGGATTGATTTTTGAGAGCAGATCGCCCTACCTAGGGAGTCATGCCCTTTGGGTGTTCAGGGATGAGTGATCTGCTGATGTATAGACCCCTTATTTTGCATTTCTCAGTGATTGTGTAGCTGGTTTTTGGTGTGGGAATCCATGTATTCATTGGCTATTCACAAATGTGACATGTAATGCAAGTTGATAATGAGTTGCTGCTGTTATATGATCATTTCCAAGTCTGATCACTGCTATTTCCAGGTCTGAAAATATCTTGTATTCAATCTGATTTGGTTTGTAATCGTTTGCCCTTATTATATGATGTCATTCAATAAGAAAAGCAATATTACTTCTCAGTATTTCCTTCTTTATGCATTATTTTCTATGTTGGCAATGTATCTATGAAACGCATATGAAAGCAAGCAAACCAAACATAACAGCAAAAACACTACAATCAGCAAACAGTTCAAAAAAATCAGGGGCTGTTGTTACAATTTTGGATGGAATTAAAGGTAGAAACAGAACTGCAAAATGAAAACTTGAGAAGTGAATAGAACAAATAGGGAGGTTGTGACGTATACAATCTCAACAGCAGAAGTATTAGGCAAGGAGGATAAACAGATTGAAAGAAATTTGAGGAGAGAAAAGAGAGATAAAAAAATCAAAATTGTAGCTATAGAAAGAAGTTTAAATGGCCTGGGACAACAAGAGAGCTGATCAACGGTTTGTTACAGATGTGGTACCAACAATAGTGACAATTCAATACAATGTTCCATGGACATAAAGACCAACAACAGAAGACCTGAAGAAGCACTAACCAAAACAGGCAGAGGAAGTGCATGTACTTAAGAATTTTGTGAATGTTTTGTATCAAAAACAAAAGAAATACTGGTAGCTATGGAAGAGAATATTTCATATAAAATATAAAGTAAGGAGCAGGGTATGCATCCTGCTGTTGAATTCAAGTAGCAATGAGAATCTAGAGAGTCCTCATCCTATTTTGTGTAAAATCTAGATAAAAACCCCCATCATGATACATATAGGTTAGATTGAGGACCATACAAGCATTTAGTAGATGTGTTATATCAGTGTTTAGCTACCTAAGATCTTAAAGTTGGCGTCTTAAGTGGATGAAATGTGATGCAATATTTTCCACATGAAAATTTGCCATATACTTTTAAGACAAACATAGCAACCCAATCAAAGTAGAATACATGATGGAAAATCTTATTCCAATGAAAAAAGAAAAGGACAAGAAAGCACTGGTTCCAACTAATGATTTAAAGGATCATGTCAACATAACTAAAGAATGCTATGTTCTTTTTTACCATAGAAGGACATTGAAAGGACAAATTTTGAAAAGGATGACCTATCTGATGAATTTCCAAGATCTATTGAAAGAGTACAAAGATGTTTGGCCAAAAGAATTTATAGCTGCTTTATCACCACATAGAAAGATATCTCCATCAAATTAAATATAAATCAAGACCAAGGCTTTTATCTCCCAAGAAAGATGGAACGTAATCAGGGTTACATGGGGACGCATCCCCTGCCCCAAAACCCCCTATCCCCGTCCCCTATCGTCCCCGGGACGGGGGGGACGCAAAGGGGATGTCCCCCTGCCGTCCCCGAAACAACAAAATTCATAGAAAACGCCAGGAAACGTTTCCGGCAGTTTGGAGACGGCTAGACGTCCCCTACACGCTGAGAGCTTCAAACATTAAAAAACAATAAAAATTTGATTTTTTTAAAGTTTATTTCTCCTTCCCAAGGTCGTGCAGGGCCCACCATCTCTCCCAGGATTAATTTAATATTTATTTTTGGCTAAAGTTTGATGGAGACAAAATATTAACATTTTGTCATTAGTATTACTAAGTCTCATTTTAATTTTTTAATAGTTCTTTAAAATGCAGTAGAGGAGAACTTCTAACATGCCTCATAGAAACCTTCTGCAATCACTTGATTGTTCAGTAAATATTATGGTTTTAGAAGAATAGAGATGAATCAGATATAGTATATCAAAAGTTGAGGTAAATACTTCAAAAAGAAAGATACCTATTGCCTCTATGGCTAGACTGTGACAAAAAGACACTACATAAATTTAACACTAATTATTTATGATCCAAACCCTATTGTCCCAAGTTGCCAGTCTTGGTATTGGTTCGTGTTTGGTCAAATTTATTTTTGGGTTTGGGTTCATCCATACAAAAACATATAAAAATAAGAAATATATACATATTTGTAGCAATAGATAAGTTCAAAATACCACACATAGCATCATATATTGTATAGTAAACAACACCACCATAAAAATAAAAATATTCAAGTATCAATTAGTCAAACTCGAATGTCCTGATATATATTGTAAATTAAAATTAAAAAATAATAATGTCAAGTGTCAACAATCAGTCATCACTGATCAAGCATTATCATATGGGTTCAAAAATATCGTCACCATCCATATTAGATGATCTAGATACAAGTAAATTAGAAGAACCACAAATAGTTTTAGACATTTGGATACATGTTTGAGACATTTGGATATTGATAGACCATGGTTTTGTTGATGTTTGATGCTTTAATGACATTTCTTATACAGTTATAGTACTACTCTCGCGATTTATTTACATATTGATATTGTTGTTATCAATTATTAATTTATTGACATATCTATCTCTCTTTCCCTCTCTCTCTCTCTAATATATTAACAAATTTTGAAAAAATCATATACATATATATATATGTGTGTGTGTGTGTGTGTGTGTGTGTATTTTGTATGTCGTCGTCCCCTGCCGTCCCCTAAAAATTGCCCCTTAGGAAACATCCCAGAAACGCATCCCCTGCGGTCCCCCCGTCCCAGTCCCCGAAACGCCGTGGAACATAGAACGTAATAGATGTGTTACATTTAGTAGCATTAAGTAAAATCTCTATTAATAATTGCTTCCTTGTACTTGACATGAATGATCTCAAGCATGGACTTCAAGGGAAGTGGCCACCTATCATGGATGAGGATATGACTAGTTAGCAATTTCATTTTGTCTTCTTTGTGCACCTTGTCCTTTCATGCAAGGCATGAATAAGGTGTCACGTACATTCCCTGGCAAGTCTGTTATTGCTTATTTGGATGATTTTTTTGGTTTATAATAAAAACAAAAAATTAGATTTGATACATCTCCAAGTTTTGTTTGATGAATAGCAAGAATTTGAAAATTTATTAATTTGGATTTAAGCATGTTCTTCCATCACAAGTTAGTATAACTTGGAAATGTCAATTTTGAAGTTGTATTGGAAATTTAAGGAGATCATGGAATAGCCTTATCGAAGTAATACAACTGAGGTTAAACATTGTCATAACTCATAAGGATGTGAACTTCTATTGTAAATTCATAATATTCTATTAATCATAATAGAATTGCTGAACCTAGGATCTTTCAATGAAAGTAAATAAGAACTTTATGTAAACAAAGACGATAGAAGAAGTTTCTGAATTCTTAAGAGATGTGTGGCAGAAGCTCCAGTTTTAGCTCTTCTAATTTTAAAAAAATTTGAGATTGATTATTACGTATCAGGTTCAGGTCTCTTAACTGTACCTAGTTAAGATAGTCATCTCATAGGATACCACAATGAAAATAAATAAATAATTAAATAACAAAAAAATATTGCAGTAATGAACAAAATTATATGAAATTATTTATACAAGTACTACTTCACAGAAGAGAATATTTAATTCATAAGAAGTTTGAACTGTATAAAAACCATCTAAGATTGAAATATTTGCAAACTCAGAAAGATTATATGCTCATCATGCTAGGTAGCCAAGTTGTATATGAAGCTTCACTTTTTATGATCAAAGACAGAACAAGTAAAGAAAGTGTGGTTGAAGAAGCACTATGCTAACATTGTGTTGTTGATGACCAAGTCAGAAAAGGAGGTGAGTTTCAGCACCTCAAAGATATTTCCACCAGTCTTGCCCCAAAACAGCAACATGGGACGGCACTTAGTTGGACTATATGATGCAGGACGGGTTTCTATTTTAGAGGAAGCATATGCATATTCCTCAAGTTCTTGCAAGAGAAGTTAGAAACACTTGTGGATGAAGCAATGCTAGAGGCCCTTGGTGGACACTTATGGCCAAACAAATGCCAAGAGTTAAAAAATACTATTATCATCCAAGTAAGGATAAAATGGTGACTAAGAATGTGGAATGGTGCTGCATTTGTCAAATTTCATAGGGTGGGAATCAAAATCTTGGTAATTATCAACTCACCCTTAACAATACCATATAATCCTTGGAAACATATCAGAATGTTCTTTGTGTTGGGGTTAGCATCTCACCACAAACCCAAAGAGTTGATGATACCATATTTGTTGTTGTTAAATGATTTTTCAAGATGGTAGATTGTATAACTTGCAATTAACAAGGAGATGTATCACAAATGGCAAGACTTGTCTTCGAAAAATTG
>VDFB02292540.1:0-16258 GCA_007258455.2 Sequoia sempervirens
CTACACATGTGTCACAAAATATTTTGCAAACAAAAATGAGAGATGATGTTAAATATATAATTGAAGTTTATGTATGCAAGCAAACAAATTGATAAAACATGATGAGCTATAAGTGAGAGAAGTTTGTGCTATTTTTATATGTTCATCCATACCAGTAGAAGGAAGTGATCTTGAACCCTCTCCAACAAGCATTGTCTGAACTTGGGTCTCCTCCTTAACTTCAAGGTCCATCTGTTCGTCAACGGATTCGTTTGATCCAATATCTAGATTTGGCTCGATTGCTGCTTGAGGAATCCCTAGAGCATAAAACATAAAAATAATTTGAGAACATTGAGTAGAGTAGAAAATAAAAATGAAGACACAAAGCTGCTTGTAAATATTAAAACAAAAAGAATTGGCTTAAGGAATTGGAGTCAAGGATCATATAAACATTGCAACTTGCATGACCAAGATGACTTGAGGATATTTAAAAGTATTTATAGTAATTTAAGTGCAATGATGGTTAGAAACCTTCAAGGTAAGAGTACTAAACACACACTTGAGAGTGAGAGAGAGAAGAAACAAGCATGCACCTTGTTTCTTTCTATGATAATTTTCCAAGTTTTGATCATGCCTCTTTTGTTCTTCTTCTTTTGACAATTTTCGTTGAGATGCATTTTTTCTTTTCCTTTGTTGTCCCATTTTCTTCTTCAACTTAAATATGACCCTAAACAAGTCCTCTACCAACTTAGTTAAATTATCCTCCAAATTTTGCCTTGATTGATAAAAATGAAAAGTTGTCCAGCTCCAATATTTGCCTCCTTGATAAATGTGCAAAAACTTCTCCAAAATCTGTGATCCAAGTGAATCAAAATTATTCAAGTGTACATGGAATAACTGGATCCTCTAGTTTAAATGAATCAAGTATTAAACAAACAAGTTATTTCATTGTGGAGTTTGTTGTTATTTAATTCATAGGTATGCACAACATATCTAGTAATTTTAGAATTTTGGTAAAGTGTCAAAAAATGTATAAATATTAGAGGTATAATTTGAATTGAATTTCAAGTTAGTTGTCGAAAATGTGTAATAGAGACCGTATAATTTGAATTAAATTTTCTTAATTAAACATTTGAATTGGATTTCAAGTTACTTGTAAGAAACGTATAATAGCTTGATATAATTTGAATTGAATTTCAAGTTACTTGTCAAAAAGATTATATCTTGTTCTCAACTCAATGGTTCATGTTGCTTAAGTCATTTTTTAAAAAATATTTATTGTAATCAACATGAATGAACTTAATTATAAAATGGCATTGATTTCCCTAAAATTCTACTAGAGATCAAATGTATATTGAATATAAGGAAATGTAAGTTGTAAGAGGTCATAAAAAAAGAAAACATGTATATATATTGAATATTTAAAGCAATCACATACATATATTATGTGTAAATATGTTTAAACTATAAGCAAACACATGTACATATATGTAAAAGAATTCAATACATATAAACATAACACATATTATTTAAGCAAAGCGGCAAATGTATGTATATATCATATAAGAAAATATATGTACATATATCATAAAAGAAAAATGTAAATTAAAGATCATCTAATGTCGAATACTAAAGATCAAAAAACAAGAAAATGTATGTCTAGATCATATAAGCAAGTGTAAAGAGATCATCAAATATCAAATACTATTTTTAAAGGTCATGCGTATATAATCAAATACATGTGATAAAGATCATGGAAATCTAGAAGATACATGGCCTAATAGAATGTCTACTCCTAGTGAATGTCCATCTGAATGAGAGCAGTCCTGCTTTGATGTGGATGTCTTTGAGCCCCTACAAATAAAAATTGTGTACAAGATGTGTTAAATACATATTATTTTTAAATGAACTTGTATTTTTAAATATCAATCTACAACTTGTATTTATCTATGCATCATAAATATATATTTTATGAAAACTCACATGTCCACTAATGTGATTCATCCACCGAGTCCTTTTTTTGTCGATCATGCACAGTCACGAAAGGACCAAGGCTAGGAGTGCTATGAGGTATGTCCACCTATAACAATATATATACATATATATATCAAATTACATGAATATCTAGTTAAAAATAATAATAATAATGAAAAAAGAATTGAAACATGCACATGCACACATACATGCACATCATCTGATATTGGATGACCTAAGTCCTCTGAAACATTTGCCTCCACCATATGGACCAAACGATCAAGCGACGAATCAATATTTGCATCCATCTGATCTATCCCATGTCGTGCCAGAAATGATGAATGAATGTAGAGGACTATGAAGGTGATATGGCACCGATGATGATGAACCAGAACCAATCAACATATCAGTAAAACCCATAGTCTGTTTAGCTATCATATGAATTGTAGGTGGATTAAGTCACGGGCTTGGTGGTGGTGAGGTGATGGGGATCACAGGCCAGAGCGACCTCTATGTCTCAAATGATCTCTAACATGCTCTATACCAATCCCATTGTCTGATGCAATGTGGGCATATGCCTCCAACAGGTCCTCAGCCAAACAATGTAGAGTCATGCGTGACATATCTCCTGTAAGTGCATCAAGCTGTGTAGGAGTAGGGATGTTAGTCATTGTAAAAGGATCCATGGTGGTCCACTGTGCTAAAAATGGTGTGGATAGGGAATGTCTAGATATCAAATACTGACCTACACGATCATCAGAATATCCTAGTGGTGGCAGCCGCAATGTCACCTACAGTGTCAATTGCTTCCTTTTGGGAAGCAACAACAACCTCATCTGCTATGGGGGCTAGAACTGGGGTGAGAGCAGGAGACCTATCACCAACTAATACCCTAAACATTGGGGGTGGTCTATCTACTGGAAGTGATAGGTAGACCTATCGACCCATTCTACCACACCCACGACCAACATATGGTCGGAATGTCTAGGTAGTTAACTTTGAGGGAGCCCAAATGGACCTCAACATACAATGTTAGACAAAATACAATGGAATCTAGTCATTGTTTGAGTATATACCATGTCTTCCGCTAGAAATAAATTGGGTAGATCAATGAGGCGGTGGGCGCTTACATTGCTAGCATATTGATCCAACACATCCCCGGTGACTGGTATCCCTAACCTTACACACACATTTGATGGAAATGGAAAACAAATTAGTTTATCATTTCTTTGGTGACACTATCTTGTATTTGTTTAAGAGGGAATATCACCATGTACTTCTTCCCACATGGGAAAGGAATAGCGATCGCTGTCTGCGGAATATGCACCTATTCCTCAAGTTCATCTTTTAGTTTTTCTAGATTTATGCAATATTAACATGCATGGTTCATATATATCCCTGGGTTTGCCTTACAGTAGCTAATGAAACTCTTGAATTTTTTAATCTCATTACTGGTATTTTCAAACAAAGAATCTGGTGCAAGTGGAACATGATCTGCATTTTCCATGTTATATATATATATAGTACACCTAAAAGAGCAATGAGACTTTGGTAAATAATATCTCTAGATAAAGGGAATACAAATCTAAAATAGTTGTAATAATTCATCTACTCATCAATAATATTTTCATACTATGCTTGGTTAAAAGAATTGGAGACAACTATAATCTATAACTTATAACATCCAGCAAATGGTTCAAATTTTAAATGAAGCGATGAAGAGAAGAATGAATATGAAGATTAAGTATAAAATCATTTTAAGAAATAATTGGGGATAAAATATTTAATCTAATAGTTGTTAACATAAAATGAACTTCAATTATATAGCCTTGAGAACATCAAAAGAAATTTACTGCTTACATCAAAATGCATCATTAAATGTATATTAACATCATGCCTCCTAATTGAAATAGCTAAAACAACACGAATACAAAGAGATAGAAATTAAAAGTTCAATGTGATGTTATAATAATCCTCCCCCAAGTTAGGTCTCCTGTCCCAATCATCATACTTAATGTTTGGTACTTGAATGTGTTGGTACCCAGATCATGTTTTGGTACTTAATAAAACATGGTTTTTAAGAGCATTTTCTGGTGAGCAGTTGAGTGACAAGGTGGAGTGATTGTTGTAATGAAGAACTTGCTAGGAAAGCTAACCAAGTTAAAATGTACACCTATACATACATCATTGTAGTAATATAGACCTATGTCATAAAACACAATTGAATCCTATTAGTTCCAAAGTATTTTAGCAAAGAAGAGATAGAGGAATTTCCAACATGAGGCATAATTCAATCATAATATAATAAAACCATTAATCCATAGTTCTATGTATAAATGGACTGTTGTAGAGGAAAAGATACACATTTAATTTGCAAGGCATAACTCAACAATATGAAAACATATAGTATAATATTGTACATTATTCTCAGGATTTTTTCTTATTTGTGAGAAATGCAAACCTTCCATGCTAATTTTCTCTAAAACACACAAATATAGGGTGCAGTGTAATATCCCACCCTTTCCTAAATTTTTCCATAGCTAGTGATATGATAATATCCCAACAACTCTATGAATTTTAAAATTGAATGTTATGGACTATATTAAAATTATTTTGTGGACTAATAAACTATAGAATATTCTTGATATTTAATTACATGTCTCTTGAGAAAAACAATGATTTAATATCTTATGAGTATTAAATTAGATTATGAGTATAATTTAAAGAATTATAGTCATGATTTTGTAATTGTCATGTAATAGACATAAATATCATTCATTTTGTTGGTAAAACTACATATTTAGAGTAATATTATGAAGGTTAAATTTAAATGGTTTACCTAACACTCAAATAATCATTCTAGACTAATAGTTGATTTAAAATTTCTCTTACAATGATTATTGATTATATTTAATAAAAAATACTTGATATTCCCACCAAGTTATTAAGCGTGCAAATCAACTATTGACATGGACTAAACTATTGCAAACAAGGTAAATATATATAGTAGGAGTATCAACTAATGGTGAGGCACTTTAAGTCTAATCAAACATACAATATACCAAATAATATTAATGAAATAGTGGAGAAAATAAATAAATATTCAAACCTCATGAACACTAGAATTATAATATGGAGAAACCCTTTCCAAAAATCCCACTACTAAAGAGATATGAAACTTTTATTAATATTCATAACAAGATTATAACAATCCAATCCACTCAATCTTCTTTAGTCTAATGTTTTGGCTATGTCTACATAACACTATTTAAACCTTATGTCATACATTAAATTATATATAGAGCAAGGGAAACAAGAAATGATCAATTAATTTATGTAATGAGTGGAAAAAAATCATGGTCCACAAGAAAAGAACCCATTCCCCACTATGCATTGGAACATGTACACAAAATATAAATGAACTAATGATATAGGACCTTAAATCCCATAACCTTGATAGTAACCACTCCCAATACTAGTGCTTTATGATGAAGATGTCAACTACAATAAGTCTCATCTATTATGAAAAGATGCTCCACTCTTCCCAATGTGACTCCTAGTACAATAATCATCACGATCTCCTTATTTAATTTTATTATAATAATATCTTGAGCCCATTGCTTACCTTTTCATTTTTTCTCACATATCACACTATAACATTTTGGAGCTCATTTTCACTTTGCGAGAGTCTCTCGAGGGTTTTAATGGTGTCCAAATTGATATTTTTTAGCTTAATGCATCAAACTCATTAATATTTTTAATTTTAAGAAAATATTAAAATCAAAGCTCTATCGACTGTAATTTATGACCTTTAGAAAGAATTTAGAAAAAAGCAACATTAAAGATAAGATTTTAAGTGAATGGAACACTAATCCCAACTTACACCAACCAAGTACAAATGGATATTTAGCTTCATGGAGATTCATTCATGGTTGGTGATGGTGCATGAGTAGGCTAATAGAGGAAGAAAGACCATATGTTCATTAAGAAGAAATTGGGAGAAAAAATAAGCTAAGTTTAAATTTGTAATGATAAGAGGATCTTGATTGAATTATATATATATAGTTCATATGAGAACCAAGGATAGCATACTAGAGTAAATAAGCTTCGATAATAAAGGAATCTTGTAAGTATGGGGAAGAAAAATATATCAAACTAAATGCACTACCAAAAGATAGATCAATTGGGATTTTTTTATAGGAAAGTGTGATATTTAATTGAAATCCTAATGTATTAATGTTGTATCTTCAACAATCTTGGAATGAGTACTTGGATGCCTATGTTGTCAAAAGATATTATTATTTTACTATTAATTCTCCGCATGTTGAAATTTCCATGAACTAGTTAGGATGCAAATCTCCACCACTAAGCTACCCACCCACTTTATGACAAGTCAATTTACGATTTAGGTATGCTAATTTTTTTGACACCTTCTTCACATTGTGAGATATTACCAAATAATTATAATGGTCATTTGGTTTTGTGTGCATCATGAACCATGTAAGGGTGTGTTTATTGATCTTACTCACCAATAAAATGTGTGCATTGAATAATTTTTGTTTTATCATCATTTTATCAACAAGCATATGCATATTTGAGGGTTTATTTAAAATTGACTAATGATATGTTGATTGAAACTATAGGATACATTATTTTACCTTAATTTTTTGGTCTAAAAGATGAGGGAAGTTCTTATTCTATGTCATATTCTTTCTTCTTTAGATGTATCTCATATTTTATTTGGGTATCCATGGATAAAGCAATATCAAGCAACATCATCTATGTCATGCCATTAAGGTATCAAATATGTTTGAACACTAGTAAAGAGGTTACAATTGCAAGAGATCCGTATATGCCTTTATTTTAGATTAAGCCATTTAACCTTAAATAATTTTAAGAACATACATAAGGATCCTCTATATAAGTGCAAGGATTCTTTGCCTAATTTGTAAAATTTTCAAAAGGAATAACAATGGTGGAAAATCAGAACCGAGATGCGGCAATTTAAATTCCTAAAGGGTTTACAATTATTAGAGCCAAAGTAGGTTATATTTTGGTTTTATATTATAAAATGATTCAAGAATCTATAAGGCCAAAGAACCATAAGCATTGCAAACTTTAGTTTAGAAGCATAAGGGATTGGATATTTTCATTCCTAAACATGGTTTTCATTAAAAAAATTACTCATGTACTATACATACATATTCATGTATATGTGAATATATCTACATATGTATACATACACATGCACATATCTAAATATGTATATATGTATATGTAGATATGTAGACACATTCATGTATACATACATATGTATATATGCATGTATATATGTATATACATACATTTATTTTCTATATGTATATATATATATATATATATATATGTATACATATATACGTATACATAAACACACACACATATGTATGTATGTATGTATGTATGTATGTATGTGTGTATGTATATTTATGTATACGTATATACATGTATGTATATGTATATGTGTATGCATACATGTATATATATGTATATATGGATACACACACATTTTGGTTTTGTTTTGTAAGCATCCTCTTTTGAGGACAACCCTTTGTTGATGATGTTGAGTATTAGTTTGTTGTAAGTGTGTTTATTATTTTAATATCATTTTAAAACAATATTTTATAAACTTATAAATTTTGGTATAATCTCTAATTTTATAATATGTTTGTGTGTGTAGGTTGAGTTGCATAATTGTTAGGGGCACACACAATCAACACAATGCAAGATAATAACTAATTCAAGGGATCGAAGTTCAGTTTCTAGTCAAGCAAAGAGAGGCATAATGTTTCATTAATAGCATTTGCTACACATACATAAACACTTTTATATCTTTATGACACATTCATAACTATTTTCATGAATATATATTGGTGATATTTTGTAGTCTAAGAGACAATGTTAGCCTCATGTCACTGTATATGATATTTTCATGATGTATTATGTATGTCTTCATGACCTTATCAAGATCAATATATAAATATTTTGTGCATATTCATAGCAAATGGTTTGTGCTCATTCTATCTATCTATATTACCCTTTATCTCTATCTCTCTTTATCACTATCTCTCTCACATATATATGATGTGCATGAATGTTGAATGGCATACATGTAATGAACCCATACTAGTTTTAACTCTATTTAGCCTATCAACAAATAAAGATTCAACATTGGTCTTCTAAATTTACATACATCTTAAGAATTTACTACCATAATCCATAAGACAAAGCAACAATAACCCATATGGGTGTTTAGAATCACAAGTGAAAGTCAAAATGTTATAGCTAGCTATCCCTTCACTAAAAAATAGTAGGGTTTTTAGTTCAAACAAGGAATTACCCCATTTTATTGTATGGTTCTATATACTAAAACCCTATCTCCAATAACACACATAAAGTAAAAAATATCTACTATGTTTGGCTTCATGAATGCAACACAAGCTTCTAAATGTCCTAGGTAGAGCAATAGATTTCCATTCACATAGTAGAAATTACAAGCTAATGCTTTTTAACATGATCTCTAGAATTTCATACAAGAATAGCTTTTTCTCTTACATTACATATAAAAATACTAAAAAGCACCTTCATAAAAAATCATACCTCATTACCACCAAGTAAAAACAATAAGGTTTACATACTCGAATTTCACAAGCTTCAAAAATGTATAATTTGCACTACCTTCTTCCTCCTTTTGCCTCTATACTCCCCTTTTCCCTCTTTCTTTTCCTTTTAATCCTTCCTTGATTTCCACCATTTTTGCCATATTCTCTACATGTTTCCCATTTCCACTTCCTTTGCCTTTATTTCTTCCCACTTTGTGAACAATAAAGGCCCACTCTCTCTTCACTTACTCATCATTCAAGTTTCCTCGAATAGCGTACCTCAACATTAATGCTTGATACTTAATATGATGGGGCCAAAAGGTGGGGTGGCCACTTTTTGGCCCCACATCTTTTTGCACTCGCTCTAATAAGGGTTGTCCTTTTGATAATAGTAATGTCCAAAGGTGGCTCTTGTTTGCATGTGGATACATTTATACCAAACATCAACTTTTAGTGATATGTGTGAAGATTTTGTAGTGGTTCTATATATTGTTCTTATTCTCTAAATATAAAGGATGATGAATAATCAAGTCATGATGGACTAATGAAAGAAGATGAATTGAATAGTGATAGAAACTAGTCTACTATAGTTAGTGATGATGAAAATACATTATATAAAATTATGCAGGCATTCTCATATTACTTAGAATCTCTAGTGTTACAATATGAATAGTATTTTAAACACATGATAGACCTTTTTCTAGAGTGTCTCTACAAACTTGTTGTAACACCCCTCATTTTTGTGCTCTGTTAATCAGGCAATGTTTTCCTATGTTATGCTTCAATTATGTTAACATGTGAATTAATGATGCTTTATACTTTGATTATGCTAATAATGTTAGATGCGTCAGTTAGTGAGATTGTATTGGTGAAGGGGACGGGGTTGTATCACTCGCTTGCGAGTGCCCGACAATTCTGAGATTTCCTCTTCACGGTGTGTCTGATCATATTATGTATATATGCATGTTCGACATGCTCTTTGTTGTAGGTTGGCAGGTACATGACATCGACTCCACCTGGTTTCCAGGTCTGAGCATATCCATTGACCAACAGAAATTAATTGGGAGATAGTAGCTAGGGTTTCCGAACCAGGTCGTCACCCTAGTCATAGCATGTTGTTGGTTTGTCGTCGGGGTCAGTTGTTTTAACTTGGTCAGTTCCCCTCAAGTGTTTATTTAATTTCAAGTTTAAAGTTTATTAAATGTCTTGCGTAGCCTAATTATTGATTAAATGTGTTTAGTTGCAAGCTAAAAGTGATTAAATAGCTTTTGGAAATTATAAATGATGAATGTTTTGTCTTATTGAGATGTTGGAAAATTAGTGATTAATTAATTAATTTAATTGAATTAATAAAATAATCTAATTATTGAATTAGATTTATTTTATTGATAATTTGAATTAATTGTGTGAATTAATTAAATTATCCCTATGAATTAAAAGTGTAAAAGATTTAATTCTTTTGTTGAAAATAAAATGCTAGAATATTTTGAATTCAAATTGGAATTAGAAAATGGGTTAAAGCTATTAAAAAAAAATTCAATGTTTTCTTATGTGAGACTTTGGGGTAAAAAGGATATTTTCTGAAATAGTTGACTATTTTGGGGAAAGATATTTTTGAAGAGTTGAATAGGAATTTGAAATTGAATTTAGTGTGAACTTGAAAGTGAGTTGCATTTGCATTTTGAATTTAATTAGAATTTGAATTTGAATTAGAAATTGAATTTGAATGTGAATTTGGGGGAGTTTGGAAAAAAAAAAAAGAAGGATATATATTTTTATTTAGGGTTTCTTTCAACCTCTCCATATGGATTCTGGTTTTGGAGTTTGGGTGGAGAGGCTTTGGAGGGAGGCTAAGATGCGGTGGAGTGAAGGAGTGCTTAAATCTCATGGTGAAGCTTACATGCGGAGAAAGCTTATGGGTTCTATCTTTCCCTTCCTCTTCTTACCAAATTTGACGGTTAGAAAACATAGTTGTGTTCAATAAAAAATTCATGGAAAGCATCACTTGGAAAAATTGTAAATGGATTTACAGGAATGGAAAGGAAAATCCAAAGGAAACTCAATATTTAAACTAGTTTTTGAAAACCCATTTGCTTATTTGAGAAATAAGTTCTATTTCTTGGATTGGTTTTGGAATTCCATTTTACCAATATGTGCATAGGGAAATCAAGTTGTGGGTATATATATTTGTAGATACTACCATATATATTAATATATGGGAAATATACAAATAATATACATCACTTATATTGTATTTAAGAAAATTTTAAATGCTGGGAAAAAACTAGTTATCTCTGGTTTTCTTTATTATTTATTTTTTTTCATTTGGGAAAAAATGCAGAGATTAAAATAATATTAAATTTGTTTTTGGTGAGGTGGGAGGTCAAACCCCATCACGCCAGCGCCCATGCCCAGATGGCGACAGGAGGCGCGCGTCGCGACGACCACTTGCCACGCCAGGCGAACCTTGTGGTGCCTGCGCTGCGAGCTCCGCCGCCCGGCCAGTGGCGCCTCTTCGGTCACCGCGAGCTCCGCCCGCCCGTACGGCCGGGGCTCTGCGATGTGTACCGCGGGCTCGCCGCCATGGGCAGCGAGGCACAACGTGCCCGGGGCCGGCCCTCTTCCCAACGCCTTATCAAAATTAGAAATTACTTTTTGACATTATTTCAAATTACATTTTTTAGTAGAAATTATTTTTATATTGCCATTTCCATATACTGTTATAATATTTAATATTATATATTATATAAATTATAATATGTTTAATATAAATTAAATTAAATGAAAGTTGGTTTAAGTTAAAAAAAAAAAAATACATTTTAATCTATTTGTTAAATCATAAAGTTTATAGAAATGTTTAAATTGAAAATATAAGTTATTTGATATTTTTTTTTAATTAAAGGAATTTTAATGAGTTCAAAATGTATGTTATGTTAATCATGGGGTTTTGGAAATATAGATTAATTGGAAAATCTATGTATAGGTTATGTGTTATAGTTTACTCAATAAGAGTTATATTTAAAGTTATTTAAATGATTCTCTTGCAAATAAAACATAATCTTATTTGGTATATTTAAATAATGTTAAATGTCAAACTGGCACTTTTAAATGACCATGTGATTATTATGATTGCCGAACTGAGAGTAAGGATGAACTCATTAGTGAACCTAAATGATTTATTAATCTAGTGATTTATCTTTTGTATGTGAACATGAAACTTAGAGAGAACGATTGATTTAAGTTTTAACCAGATAACTGCGTTATTAACATGCTTTAAGGTTACAAAATTTAGAGTAAAAGATATGTTTCTTTATATAATTCAATGTCGTGAAAAGAAATGGGATCAGTCGGTGGAGAAATATCAGTCATGAAATGCGTGTTTGGATGGATTTAGAAATCACGGTGGTAAGCTTACCTATACGAGGAAATGTTTTCAATGTTAATTGTTTGCCTTGATGTTGTGGAAGGGAGGTGAATGTTTTGGGAATCTTCTGGTATGGGTTCATTTTTTAATATGGGTGGTTATCGTGATTTTTATGATTGGTGACTTTAAATTCCCATTCCTATGATCATGTAAGTCTTCCAGCAGTGTTTTCTTGAGATGATGCTATGTCTCTTATGTTTTGCTTTGGCTATCTTGGATTATGTGTGAGTTAAGCTTAAGTGGTTACTTGGTTCTTTGAACGGGTTGTGTGACCTCGTGATTCGTGGTTGTGTTGAGTTATCAGTTTGTTATGTGGGCCTCAGTTTGTTAGTCAACCTTGTGTTAGCCTTGGGTAGTGCACACTTTGGTTTCAGTTTTGGACATCCGTAGTGATGTGTTACCTGTTGAGGTGTTTGATTATTTGTGATAAATGTTAGTGCATTGTCTACCCTTGGCATGTGGTTGAGTTATGTGTTGTCGATAGGGGAGTGGCTTTCAAACCAGCGTCGGGTCCAAAGTGGTTCCAAGATAACTCGTGTGAGAGTTAGTTAATTAAGTGAAAATTAAAATAAATTATACTAGGGATAGAGTAGCTTGAACATTAATAAGATAATTTAGCCTCGCTCATTGGCTCAAGGGCTTGTACGAGACTTGAGATGAGTGGAGAAGGCTGTAATGCTTGAATCGTTATCTTTTCTTCGAAAGAATAATAAATTCCGCTCACGAATGTACATATGGTCACCCGGAGTTAAGTGAAGGTTACCTAGGATATCCCTAGAGGACCTAGGAAAAGGCACAGTGGATAGCTGTCTGCGACCTTTGTGATGACACTCCTCCTATGGCAGCAGTCGGTATGGTATTGTACCATTGGTTTATTTTGTACAGTGATGGTACTCAATTTTGTACTCTGGAAGCATTGTAACCATTGTGTTAGGTAATGTGGGTTTTGTTCTTGTTTTGGAGTTACGTGTGTAGCTCTGGGTATGCAGGGTAGATGGTCTTGTCTAGGAAATCCTTATTCTTGTCTCTATACCGAAGGGAGTGGGGCGCGGGTTCCATTAATTGAGATAACATCACATTCTTTTGTTGGCTCTTCTTCATGTTGGTGTGATTAAGTGATTTCCGGTTAAGGCTTCATTAGGAAGCTAATTCTTCTCATACCTTGTTCTCTCAGTTCTTATTGTATTTTGTTACCCCTCAGTTGTTATCGAGGTGGAATTTGTAATATGTAATCTTTTGGTTGGATTTACCTCATTCGGGGAATGAGTGATGTAACCTTATTGTTTAAATGTTAAATTGGAATCTTGAGGTATTTAATATCCTTGTAATTTATCTTGCTTGGAATGTATGTTGTCTCATTTCCTTAAGTGCATACTGTTTTAGTTTATGTTAATGTTGTTTGATGTTGGGTTTTAAGTAATCTTTGTCTCGTGGCCTTAGAGGTTGTTGGCAATATGTATTCACCTTACATGTTATTTGTACTTAAACAAAAAAAAAAATTGGTACGTTTAAGTAGTGAATTGCAACTTCCTCTAGGGTTGCGTGGTGGGGCATTACACATGGTATTAGAGCCAAGGTTTAAACACTAGGAACTCTGGGATTATGTTGGACCCATTCTGTTGTAAGTTGTGTAGGTTTATACTCTGGGCACTATGAGCCATTGTATTGACCTAGTTGTTTTCTCTTTCGTGTTGTTTTCCTTTTGGGTTGATTTCTCTTGTGTGCCCAGAAGTTGTTGTGAGATGGTATAGGTCCAATGGTGCAGGAAACTAGTGGAAAGGATAGGATCCTCGGTGTAGTGCGCAATGCACCGATATCCCTTCTATTGGAAGAATGCATTATGGACGATTGTGTAGTGTGTGATTTTGAGGTGTTGTGTGTGGTGGACGACAATCAGTTTTGTCGTTGTTTCCACCTTTGCATGTCTTTTGTTCAATGCTTTTGTGAGGGTTAGGCTCGCAAGCCTACCAAGAGGTGTGTTTTGTTTGGCTTCCTTCTAGTTGCTTGACCTTTTCATTGTGTAAAGGGTTGAGACCCTTGAGTGGATTCTTGAGTGCGGTTGTAGTGTGTTTGTTGGGTGTATTCCAAGTGCTTGATATGGCAAGATAGGCATAAACCTCTTTCCTTGAGTGCCTTAGTATGGTGTTTGTACCTTATGAGAAAATGTTTATGTATTCATGAAGGTTTGTTTCCTAGATCAAACCTTGGGTAAAGGACCTAAGTCCCCAAGTTGCATTCATAATCATGGAAAATGTATAATTTGAATAGGGAATCATTTTGCAGTAAGTAAAAGTTTAGAGGAAGAAAGGGATTAGTGAAACCATTGCATGTTAATGATAATTACGTAATAGGTGCATGTTGTTGGTGAGGCCTATAGTCCCCAACTTTATTGTTAAATTTTAAGAAATCATGTTGATGGTTAGATTATTGTACCTAGATTTAAAATGCAAAGTGTTAAACGAATGTCGAAGTGATAATGTTGCATACCTTGTCTGGAGTAAACTTGTAATGATATTGATTTATGTGTAATCTTATGGAGTTTGTAATAGGGGAACTTGCAGGCTTCCAGGAGTAAGCCTGACCCTAGGGGGGGAGGATGTAACACCCCTCATTTTTGTGCTTTGTTAATCAGGCAATGTTTTCCTATGTTATGCTTCAATTATGTTAACATGTGAATTAATGATGCTTTATGCTTTGATTATGTTAATAATGTTAGATGCGTCAGTTAGTGAGATTGTATTGGTGAAGGGGATGGGGTTGTATCACTCACTTGCGAGTGCCCTACGATTCTGAGATTTCCTCTTCACGGTGTGTCTGATCATATTATGTATATATGCGCGTTCGACATGCTCTTTGTTGTAGGTTGGCAGGTACATGACATCGACTCCACCTGGTTTCCAGGTCTGAGCGTGTCCATTGACCAACGGAAATTAATTGGGAGATAGTAGCTAGGGTTTCCGAACCAGGTCGTCACCCTAGTCATAGCATGTTGTTGGTTTGTCGTCGGGGTTAGTTGTTTTAACTTGGTCAGTTCCCCTCGAGTGTTTATTTAATTTCAAGTTTAAAGTTTATTAAATGTCTTGCGTAGCCTAATTAATGATTAAATGTGTTTAGTTGCAAGCTAAAAGTGATTAAATAGCTTTTGGAAATTATAAATGATGAATGTTTTGTCTTATTGAGATGTTGGAAAATTAGTGATTAATTAATTAATTTAATTGAATTAATAAAATAATCTAATTATTGAATTAGATTTATTTTATTGATAATTTGAATTAATTGTGTGAATTAATTAAATTATCCCTATGAATTAAAATTGTAAAAGATTTAATTCTTTTGTTGAAAATAAAATGCTAGAATATTTTGAATTCAAATTGGAATTAGAAAATGGGTTAAAGTTATTAAAAAAAAATTCAATGTTTTCTTATGCAAGACTTTGGGGTAAAAAGGATATTTTCTGAAATAGTTGACTATTTTGGGGAAAGATATTTTTGAAGAGTTGAATAGGAATTTGAAATTGAATTTAGTGTGAACTTGAAAGTGAGTTGCATTTGCATTTTGAATTTAATTAGAATTAGAATTTGAATTAGAAATTGAATTTGAATGTGAATTTGGGGGAGTTTGGAAAAAAAAGGATATATTTTATTTAGGGTTTTCTTTCAACCTCTCCATGGATTCTTGGTTTTGGAGTTTTGGGTGGAGAGGCTTGGAGGAGGCTAAGATGGTGGAGTTGAAGGAGTGCTTGGAAATCTCCATGGTGGAAGCTTGCAAATCTTGGAGAAAACATAAGGTTCTATCTTTTCTCCCTTCCTCTTCTTGCTCATTTGAATGATTGAAAACATAGTTGTAGATTCAATAAAAAAAATTCATGGAAAAGCTTGTCACTTGGCAAAATTGTAAATGGATTTGGGAATGGAAGGAAAATCCAAGGAAACTCAATATTTAAACTAGTTTTTTTGAAAACCCATTTGCTTATTTTGAAATAAGTTCTATTTCTTGGATTGGGTTTGGAATTATTTTTGCAATATGTGCATGAAATCAAGTTGTGGGTATATATATTTGTGAATACTACCATATATATTAATATATGGAAATACCCACAAATATATATGCTATATATTTGTATTTAAGAAAATTTTTAATGCTAGGAAAAAACTAGTTATCTCTGGTTTTCTTTATTATTTATTTTTTTCATTTGGGAAAAAATGCAGAGATTAAAATAATATTAAATTTGTTTTTGGTG